>JAQNCA010000009.1:3385110-3453972 GCA_029783725.1 Acanthurus tractus
TATACTGCCTGTCTGCAGATAGTTCTCATCTTCACACACCTGATGCTTACTTCACCATTGGATTGAATGTGTTTTTCTCAGTCTGCCTGCATTTTTGTCTGATCCCCACACAGCTGCCAGTACTCGTTTCCATCACACTTTGACCTGGTCACTAGGTCATCCTCAGCATTTAAAAAAAATTAAAAATCCTTTCAAAATAAAAGCTCTTGATTTTTTTAAATTGACCCAAAAGACCTTAAAAATGGAAAAAAATTGAATTAATTGTCTATACTTTAATGAAATGGACCAGAGTGCGAGGGCCCTACCAACGCTGCTTGCAGCTTTAATTTTAGCTTAGCATTCCTCTTCTGGCCCGTAAAACAACAACGTGTTGGTTTTACACTACAACTTTTGTAGAAATAATAGAGCAAGCCATCATGAGTTTATTACTGAACTTTAGAGGTGCCAATGTAAGGATTTTGTTACCTTTAGACAGAGCCAGGCTGTTTCCTGCTGTTTCATGTCTTCATGCTAAGCTAACAGAGATACTAGCTTTACGTTCATATTTGTGGACAGAGTGGTGTCAATCTTCTCACCTCATTGTCGGCAAAATATCAAATTTTTGAAATTGTCAAACAAATAATCTGCCATTAGCTTGGCTTGTTTAAATCTATATGGCTATAACAAGACATTTTCAAACTGTGCATTTTTTTCTGAGTCTGTCTACTGCATCTGAAGTTTGTGTCACTTCAAACCAGTCAGGTCCTCTGACTTTAGGGTTAAAGTCAGGTTACTAAAAAGGGATTTAAGGTTTGACAAAGGAATCAGACTTGAGGGCGTTGGGCCCGTCCTGCTCTGTCCTCCTACAAGATGGATCTGTGTGGAAGCTGCAGGTCTCTCATTAACTCATCAATCATGCTAAATGAGCCCATTCTTTGTTAGAGAGACATGGCCTTCAGTAACCTGCAGCACTTTGTCTCTTTCTGTTTGACTACGCTTCCCAAAATCCACCTCCACAAAACATTTGTTTGAATCAACTATCTACTTCTAAAGGTCATGTTACTTTGCTGACTGCTGATGCAAGTTAATTTAGTGGTTCCCTGTTTTTCTTAAGTTATAAACAACTGTCTGCGACTCTGCGCTGTAAACAGGTACAAAACAGGTTAAGATCGATTTTTCTGTTTTTTTTACAGGATTCTCTGCACTGGTATTATTACTGTCGTCTCTCAGAGTGGTGTTTGACTGGAGGCCTTTGATTCATACTCGTTCATTTTCCAGGTTTCCCCAAAGGACTCTTGTGTTCCCTTAGTTTGTCAAAAAATAGATGTCTGATCTTGTTTTAAGACTGTAGATCGCTGTAATGAACAGTGGGTAAACTGTGTCTCAGTTTGACTCAAAGAAAAACTTCAAAGTCGGAGCGACAAGAAGCGAAAAAAAAAACAAAAAACAGCTCATCTTCCTTGAGGAAAAATACCCACAATCCCCTTAACAGAGAGAGAAAGTACATTGGGGAGAGAGCCAGAGAGGGATATCTACAAAAAGAGTGATAGCTGCTATTTTTAAGCACGGTGGGTGCTGCAGCAGCGTGATTTAGCTCCATGTGTTTGTGTCCCAAAGTGCAATCAGTCAGCTCAGCTCAGGTGCACAGCCAGCTGCAGGTCTGGATCAGGAAGAGGAGGAGACACAGCGCGGATCTCTGCTGAGGAGGTGAGACACCAGGGAGACGTGAGGGAGATGTAGTAAAACACACACCGTCAAGGAAGCACGCTTGTTGAACAATGATATTTTAAATGTTAGTCACGCACACAGTCACACTCAGAGAGATGTGTGTACTTACATAAACAGCTCAGGGAAAGAATGTTCGCACTAAAAAATGAAATTTCAATTTTTAGCATTTGCTTATTTTCAGAAGTGAAATCTTGCAACGACTAACTATTTGTTTAACTTTGCAAAACCAAAACTCTTTCAAACCTCTTTGTCTTCGACTGCTATGTTACATATTCTGGTCTCTCGTGTTTTTGATTTTTTCACATAATCCCATTAATGGTGGAGAAGCATAATATTGTTGTGTGGGGTAATGCGGTGTCAGATTGTTTGCAATTTTATAAACACTTCAAGTCTGTTTTGGCTCCTCTGAGACTCATTTCCCTCCTTTTTTACTCTTTGCCCTCTTTTTCTTCCTCCGCACAATTTCTATTCACTCCATTCTCTCCGTTTCTTGTTCTTTCTTTATCTGACTCTGTAAAACCACTCAGTGGATATCAGAAATGCGGTTGGTTTCGTTTGTAGTGACGGTTGCTTCACTGGATGATTTATGTTCTTCCCTTGCCCTGCACCTTTCTCTCCTCCTCCTCCTCCTCCTCCTCCTCTCTCCTCAGCCCTTCCTCACGTTCCTGCAGTGTCCTCTCTCACGTCTCATGCCCTTCTGTCTTCTTGTCATCTGCAGCATCCTGCAGAACAAGTTTTACATTTTATGTGGTTTTCGTTTGTAATCTTATTCTACCACACATCAGATAGCTCCACTACCAAATAATAAGCCTAATCTCAGTTCATATTTCATTCTGTGCAGGCCGGCCACCTGAACAGATGCTGAGGTGCCAGATATCATAACAAGATACATGAAATATTCCACTAGATATGCACATGGTGAATGTCCATCAGCCGGCCTCCTTTCCCCCCCTGGTTAATACAACACCGCTCAATGTAGGGAGCTAATAACTCAGGTCCAGCACAGCAGCCATAGAATACAAATCAGGGGAGCAGCAACGAGCTGAATAATGACACCTGTGTGTGTGTGTGTGTGCGTGCACGCTTGTGTTGGAGGGATCGGTGGTTCATTGCTGGTCACATTTTAACCCTCTCTTCCTGTACTCTGGCAGTTTCATTACCTCCATCTGTGGGGATGGAAAGAGCAGCTATTGAAGAAAGGCACTGTTGCAAATCATCGTGGTCAGTGGACGGACACACTGCTGCGTATCTAATGATATTGCTATAGATGCTGTAGTGTGTAAACCCGTTTTAAAGTATAATCCTGGAAATCTTTAAACAAATCCCAGGAACAGACCATAACAAACAATGAATCCTGCTAACAAGTATTGGCTGTGCAGGTGAGATTTGTGCCATAAAGCTCAATTTTTGCTCAAACGTTAAACACACTCATGAGCCACACTGTGGAACTGGATGATGTTTTTATGCATTACCATAAGCATGTATGAGCAGGTTATTTTTAGCAGTCCCACATTCACTGCCGTGTTCCTGTAAAAGGCACCAAATTTGCATTTATTTGCAGCTGAAAAGAAATCCCGACAAGAAAATTATTTTCTCTTGTTTAAATGACGTTTCCTAACTGGTACCCAGCTGATTAGACAAATACTGATTCTTTGTCAGTAAAAAATTTAAAGTTCACATATGTAATTTTTTCAAAAGACTGATTGTCACCGAACTGCAAAGCTACAACACATTGCTCTTCTTTTTGTTGCTGGACCTCTTTACAGTCATAAAATAAAACACAGAATGAATACAGTCTTGTACACTTACACTTACTGTAAGAATAAACATCACAGTAACATTAAGCACGAGGGAGTCCCAGGTCTTTGTCTTGAACAGGTACCTGTTGTGCTCACGTCTTCTGCAGCTATGACTTTGTGTGAAGCTCAGCGGGCTCTGCAGGTGTGTGTGAGACCTGGTGGAAAACACCACTCCTGGCAAAATGATCAGTATTTTTATTATCAGCCATGTTTCTCACTCTTATTTCTGGCTTTACAGCTCTGCTCTACATGCCCCCCCACATGAACGCAGCATGCACTCACTGAACCACGCACACCTCTGGATATGCACACACAAAGTGGCTGTTTTCAAGCCCAGCTGGGCATGAAGTGGAAACCCTGTCACTCCTCATGGCCCAGTGGCCTCACTTGATTCTGGTGCTCAGGTTGCGACAAACTCTCAGCCGCCATCACTTTTTTATTCCCTCTCTCTCTCTGCTTCTCCGTTTGCATCCTTCTTCCCTGTGCAGCACATCAAAAGGTTGAGCTGAGGACATGAGAGGAGCGAAATACTCACCATGTGGTCGGCAGGATTACATTTCACCGCAAGTGTGTGAGTGTGTGTTAGCGTCAGAGTTGGGCTCAGTAAGTTCACTGGAAGTCACATTTTACATTTAGCTGCTTTTCAGGCCGACCTGTGGCCCCTGTGTGTCTCCAGTAATCGCCCTCATCAGATGACTCGCTGTTTTTGCAGTCTCATACTTGCAGGGCAGAATGTCAAAGCACAAGCTGATACAGCGCTCTCTAGTGGAGAAAAAGGTAAAATGTGAGCATGTGTTGGGAGAGAGAGGAAGTCTGTGTCTGCTCTGCTCAAACCAACACATTTTCCTTTTATTGAATATGTTTGTCAGCTTCTGATGGTTATTTTGTAAATGATTCAGTTGTGTTTGTGTATTTTATTTATTTATAAACTGGATTATGTCCGGACACTTGACTTTGCCTTGACAGGAAGGGACTTTTATTCAGCTGTCTATGATCTCCCCCCAAAACACAAGTCAGTTGGGTTGCATAAGCTACAATTATGATTTAAACTTAGCCTGACTGTCGACTGGAACATTTTATTGTATCCATGTTTTAAATTTTCTTTTTTATTGTTTTTGAGATTTAGCAACAGAGTCCAGCCATACCTGGCTGGAATCCACATTATCAGACAGAGAATAAAGAAACAGGCATATCAAAACATTGTTTTGAATGTGGCTCTTACTAAAGAGTTCTGTGTTTTTCTGGCCTTTGACATTTTAACCGCCCTGGTTTGTTGGCTGCCTGGACGGTGATTGTCCTCCAGCATGCTGCTCGCAGTCTAGCTCAGTTGATTCATGGTGTTATCTTTAGCGTTACACACTAAATGCAGTAAACCAACTCCTGAATAGTGCTTAAAAAGGAAAGGTGCTTTGATTTATGATGGCCGAGAAGACGTTTTTGGCAATCTGAAGTAGAATATTTGTCGTTTCTTTCTTTTTATAGTGAAAATGTTGGCGTTTGTGAAGCCAACATTGGCATCCTCTATTGTAATCCACTGTTTTAACTTGCTTATGCTGTGGAATGGTGTGCTGTGTGCACTGAATCAAAGGCATTTGAAACCCCTCTCTCCCCTCTGTCCTCTCCCCCAAGTCCAGATGGTGTCTCTTTAGGCCCTCTGATGAATATTGATATAAGGGGTCTGGGTTAACAACAGGGGGGTGACGCAGGCTGGGCCAGAGACCCCCAAAATTGGCATTTAGTAAAGGTCTGTGCTGAGCTGACGGGGTGTGGAAGGGATTTATTTTTGAAGAATAAAGCTAGTGTTTAGAATATCACTGAGAAACAAAGTGTTATTTTAAATGTGCAAATCAGCATCAACAAGTCCCACAAATTAATGAAAAGAAAAAAAATTAGAGTGATTTTATTAAAACTGCGATGATCAGCAGAGCTACTGATGAACTGATTAGTTGATTTGAAAGAAAAAAGTTCCCAATAATAATATATGATTGCCTTATGATTATTCTTCAAGGTAAAAACTCTTAAACATGAGTGTTTTCTTCTGTCTTGTCTTTCATGAAAGTATTCAGATAATATTTGCCCTTTGGGCTGTTGGTTAAAATAAAGCAGCACTCTGAAGAAATAATTTTGTGCTCAGGAAAATTAGAGTGAGAATTTTTTCCCCATTTTTTTATTTTAGATTTTATAGACTAAACAGTCAATTGATTAACCATGAAAATATCAGCAGATTAATTAATAAGGAGTATAATATTTAATAACAGCTCTAGAGACTGCATCATCCAGAGGATTCATCAAGTTTTGGTGTAAAGCATAAAACAACTAAAGTAGGAGTAAGAAAGTAACATTTTAAGCACAAGGCTGAGAAGAGAAGTGGTGACAGAGGGAAAGCAAATGTCAGCAGAGAGGAAAGGTGGAGAGTTGGTTAGGTTAAGCCACTGGCAGAGTTAATCCTCTGGCATGACTCCCATGTCTAAAGCTGCTCTCCTGAAGGCCTCGGCTTGTTACCGCCTCCACTCAACCCAAGGCTGAGCCACTGCCAGCACCCCGGGCCGGGCTGGGCAGTCCCACCCTGGACACTGAGGTGGAGATTTCTTCACTGGAGAGGGCTTAGCATCCCCACCCATTACCCACTGCCCGGAGCTCTGTGTTGGTGCAGTGTGTGGAAGGATGGTGGGTGCATGGAAGAAGGTAATTGTGTTGCTTCCCACCAGCTGGTCCGGTGTATGAGCCAGCTGTAGCCCCCTGCTGTGCCACTCTATTGGGAACAAACATCCATTCAGAGGGCAAGTGGACCAAAGTGGGGAAACAGTCCTGAAACATGGCACCGGCCGCTTGTTTGGCACAAAATCAGCCTTTTTAATGTTATTTTCTCCCCTTAGTCGCTTTATATTCCATACCCTCTGCAGTTTGTCAGGAAACATTAGCAGGCGCACAGAACTTGTCCACATTCACACACACATACACACACACACAGTGCCACTGGAGCCGCAATGATGAACCGAGGCTGTGTCAGCTATTTATAACTCAAGCTAGACCTCTGTGGCTGTAAGGCTAAGGGGCAGACAGGAGGAGAGAGGCAGAGAAAGAGAGAGATGTGAAGGAAAAAAGATTGGCAGAGACTGAGGGAGGAAAGAGGGCACTGATGAGAGTGATGCAGTCATACAGAAGAGACATTACAGTACGCTGAAACGGTGGTTGTTAAGCTTTTCACTGTGAGGACACAACCTTTACTTTCAAACGTAGCCCCTGTAGCTCTCACATAATGAGACAGAGCGTCAGACAGACGCACAGAGCTGAAGGCTTTCATTAGGGAAAGGACAACGAAAAATAGAACTATGCAACCCTGAGGTATATCAAGACTTTTGGTGTTGCTTTGGCTTTTTATTAGAGCTACAACAGTATTTTAAGACAATAAGCACAATGAGGAATGCCCCCTGTGCTTCACAGCTGGAGAATAAATGTAATTACAGTAATAATTTTGATCCCTTTTGTCTAAACTATTAAATTTCTGTTTTCTTTTGCAATCAATTTTATTGCTGAGGGTCCAATTATGAGAAAAGTGTAAATCTGTGCATTTTTAAATAAAAAAAACTTAATTTAAGTCGCATTTGCCATTACAATATGTCTGGATTTTCATTCTATCTGAGAGATATTTAAAGTACAATATCACAACAACATACACAGCAAAATGTATAAACTGACGACCTGTTGACCCAAACTTTACAAGTTTCAATAAGAACCCAATAACCACAATAAAGCAATGAAACAGAAGGAAAAATGTTCCTCCTACACAAATCTGAATTCCTGTTTTGTCAGATTTTTCTCTGTCACATTATAATTCATCTTGCACGGAGTGTGTTCCTACACACTCCATGCATGTGGTCACACGTGTCGGTCCGCATTGAGTAAAGAGGGGGTGGCCGTCTCCTAAAAGCCAAACTTTGACAGCCGTTTTGCCGATGGGGGGGTTGTTCATTTGACAATAGAGAGGGAATTGCAATGAAGAGAGAGCCAGCGTGAGCGACAGAGCTAAATAGAAGTGGAGAGAGCAGAAGGGGGAGGGAAGGGAGGAGGGTATCAGACTCGGGGATAAGGCAGCTGGGACAGGCTGCTTGGCTGGGAGCAGATCTTATTGTGTACTTGTCCTTCCCAAGTCACTCAGGCTTTCTGCAGAAGAGGAGAGCTTCTTCACCAAGATCAACTCCTGTCAACTGCTGCTTCTTCAGTCGTTTTTCTATCCTCAATGTTCATCTGGATCCTCTTTGTAAAACAGACATATTTTTCTTATCACTGGCACAGAGGACTTGTTGGACTCTTGCTTTGCTTTTCCTCAACATTTTGATTTTTTTTTATCTGCAATGGCACTGCTGTAGGCATGGTGGTCTACTTGAGGAAGAGCATCCACTCTCTGCTGTCTGTCTTCAAGAAGAAGGGTGAGTTCTGACTCACATGGAGGAATTTTGGTAGACTGTGGCTTCGACTTTAGGCTGCTGACAGAAGGGAATGCTGATCTATGCGACAGTAATACTCTTTAACTTTGCTTTGATTGAGGTGTCTGGAGTTAAGATGACTTTTTTCTAGACTGAATATACCCCAAACGGCTTGTGTTGCACAGTTGGGATGATGGATGATAAGTAACATGTCATTACTTTGATAAAAGGTTCTGATGATAATTGCTGATTTTGTGCGAGGGTCACCGCCTCTCTGTCTAAGCACACAAACACGATGGCATGCAAGAAGAAACGTGGATTGCAGTTTGTAGGGGTCCTCTCTAATGAGATAAAAGGCTTAACTGACTTTTTTGGCGATCGTCTAAATCAACCAAAAGCTCTAAACCTCCTGCAGGGGTCTGGCACGATCTCAGAGAAGGCTGCTTTTCCAATTAATCGCAACTATTATTTGGAGCACAACACCTTAAATATAATATGAAATTTGTCTCCGCTCCTTTAATAGAATCTGGCAGTCCCATGGTTCAGAGAGAACCGAGATTTCCCACAGTCTCACACAGGAGGGGGCATTGTGTCTGGCCTGCCTCACCTGTGTGAATGCTGGAGGATAGGAGTGGCAGTGTCTGTTACCTTTCACACAAAACATGTACAGCGTGTACATCCACAGTCGCGGTGTTACCTAACCAAGTGAAAACTGAGAGCCGCAGTGTTGGAAGTGACAGAAGAGAAACAGCAGACACCTTGTGTTGGCCCTTGATAAGCTATTAACAAATGATATATATCCAACTCTATATCACTGACGTAGCCTGCATAGCTAATAGCTAACTAACAGCACACACATAATAAAATCGAAGAAAGCAAAATAGAAACCAGCAGATAAACAAGAAGCCACAAAGGTCCTGAATCACCAAAATATTATTACTTAAGCTAGCTACCTCTTGATTTTTTTACCTGCAAGGTAATTTGATTCTTGATAAGTTCGACTTCATAGTTCCACAAAAACCAAGACTGTACTTCAAGTGAACTCACATTATCTAGGTCACCTCACATACTGGTCCTGCTAGCTTTACTAACACTGACTGCTGTCCAACTTATACTTAATTTTACCCTCAAATTTTAATTTTCTGTGCAGTTTCTTCTGTTTTAGCTGTCCTTTGACATTGCTGGCTGTTCATACCTGGTAATAACATGCATCTCAGGTAATCGGTTCAAAAGTGAGTAGCTGAGTGAGTATGTCAGTTTGCACCTGACAGTGTAACTCATGCCTCTTACTCAAGAAGGGGAGCATAAGGAGTTATACGATGACAAAGTAAAAGTATTTGCTAGTTATTGTTTACAGTTTACACATGGGGAATGATTGAAACAGTACGTCCTAACAGCTGGTAATGTTGTCAGATAAAACTCACTTTTAGGCACAGAGTGGTCTTTCATAGCCAAACCTCTCTCTCCATAGCGCTGTGTAATGTTGCTGAGTGGCCAGTTCAGCAATAAAGACACAGCTGTATGTACTGCGTTTAAAGCCAAAATTTGAAAGAATGCATGAATTGTTAAGAGCCAAAGTGTTTTATTAAGGTTGGCTTCCCTCATCAACTCTTAAAATTGTTTGGTTTCAAAGGGAGTCTGGGGATACTAATAAAAAATGACAACGTGTTCACAAATATCATACAGTATGTTTTAATGTTTAGAGAGGATATCTGTAGAAAAGGCAGTCCCCTTATGTAGCCCAGGACACACTGCTTAAGTATGCATCCCAGACCACCTTGGAAAGTGGTCCGGGTGTCTGAGCAAGAATGAATTGGGTGCATTTACACCTGTACTGAGTGCTGTCCTCTGCTGATCGGATCACATAGGACAAACCTTAATACCAGGTATGCACAAGTTCACAGAGTAAAGCCATGTTGAAGCGAGAGCCCAGTCCAGTTCCCACACAGAAGGTCTCCCAGTAGGGGGTCCAGTAACATCTTTAAATGCAGACAATCCAGATTATCTAATCCTCGATGGAGGAAGAGAGATACTGCAGAAGATTAGTCAGGCAATACTTTACTGTAAGAGTCTGGTCAGGCTGGGACGTCTGCCCTCCTAACTGCCTGTCTGAGGCGATTTAAAGAGTGTGCTGCGTCAAAGGTGCGCAGATAAACACACACTCGTGCCAGGTGGAGGTGCAGAGGACTCACTGCAAAGCTGATAAATGTTTTTTGTCAAACTGACACCTGTTGAGCCTGTTTATCTGTCTGTGTGTCGCTGTTTGCATCCTAAGAGGATGAGGAAGTTGTTATTGAAAGACTTGTTATTGGAAAATACTGTATAAATAGATTGGACAAAGTTAAAATACTTCAGAATAAAGTGTGATGTTTTCTTTTTAAAGTGAGAGGGGCAAATTGGTAGATGCACAGTAATTTAGAGGGATAATAAGCTCCTGTTGAAATGGTATTTAAGATCAGTGTTGGCCTTGTACCAACTCAGGCCTGTTAAGAAAGTTCTTTATGTGATCTCTTTTCTCTCCTTTCTCCTCACAGCTGGCCCAAAGGGGAATGAAGACCAGAAGAGGTTTGCCGTCCACTACACGACCTCCGAGTGCTACCAGGAGAATGTTTTCATTGAGGGCAGCAGGCCTCAATACTTGGAGGACCTGCACACTGAGGCCCAGGAAGGGCTTAAAATACAGCAGCAGGAAGGTCAGACATGTCACTTTAAATATGAAAGTATATTGGTTCCTACTGCTGACACTTATTGACATGTGTTTGTGTTAAATACGCAAAAGCTTTATGTTTTCCTACCCTTTAATCTCAGACGGTATCCCTGATTTTATTGTATATATATACAGTTATGGATAGAGTTTGTTTGGATTCTGATCCTTATCCTTTTGGTTAACACAGAACACAAAAATGGAGTGAACTTTCCTGACGATGAAAGCATTGCTGTAAGTGTCCCAAAAGCTCTGTGGATAACATCATATCATTTTTCTTTCCCTAACTTCACACAAAGAATGTCACCTAACCAAGTACTGTTGTGTGTCTGCGGATGTGTGTATCCTATGTAGTCTACAGACACACTGCGTCCGGAGCCAGATATCAGCTCCAAGGACGAAGGTGGCTCACCGGAGTTAAGATCCACCACTGGGAGCACTGATACCACAGTGAGCTCTGGTGCTGTGTTGACTCGGCCTGTGCTCACCCGCCAAGGTAAACGACAGCCCCATGTATGTGTACGAGTGTGCATGTGTGTGTGGTTTTGTGTGGGCTGAGAAAGCGGCTTGGAAAGGAAGCACCCTTATCTCATTCATCTTGGGTAATAGGAGCTAATCATAGGGCTTGTGAAGGTGAAAACAGTTCAGCTTTGTTCCTGAATTTACTGCTTTATGACAAGTTATAGGCATATACTTATTTAGCATGCGCAACTCACCCCCACCTGCTCCGTGCCCGAGCAGTTATGGTATGAAATCAAAGGAAAAGCAACTTGACACACACACACACACACACACACACACAGTTGAAGGGGTTTTTTTTGGCTTCTTAAAAGTTCTGAGCATCTGAAGACAGCACTGCAGCTGCCTCTACATATCACAGCTGGCAAAGCAAAGTATGCTGTTCTGTGTGTCTGTATGCGCACGAAGAAAGTGTGATTTGTATTCTGATCCATATTTATCATTTTAGAGTCCTTTGGAAAAGCCAGTTTCCTTGTATGCTTTATTGGGTTAAAGAGCATTATATTGCATTTTTTCCACAATTTCACATGTTTCTTCCCCTGTACAGCATGCCATTTTCCATTGCTAAAATAACCCCTCTCAAACTCACTAACTTTAATAAGGTGAAATACAAGTTTTTCCTCTGTCTCTCAGGTTCCACATTCAAGCCTCTAAATCCGATAAAAAGATTAGACAAGGGCAGAAAGAGGAGCAGGAGGACCACCATCATGGGTATTCCCAACCAGGTTCAGAAAGAGCTTGGTATGTCCAAATCATCATCCTTGCTAAACCAGCAGACATTCTATATGCTTGGTGATAAACATGCTAATGACAGTGATCTGCCCTCTTCCAGCACTGCACAGAAACTCAACCTTCCAGCAGCTTGTGTCTACACAGCCAACTAGCCATGATGGTCAGCTCAGAAATCCATCCCAGCCTCAGTCAGGTGTGGTAATCATTCCTACAGTTGATGGAGGGACTCCAATAGCAAATAAGGAGGGAGCAAGGGTGCACCTTTCACAACTGGAGGTAAAGGGTTTTCCAGAAAGAATTAAGTCATCCGGAGTAGATCGAACCTCAATTACTGGGTTTGTGTTTTGTCACTTAAAAATGGTCATTTCTATACTCCTAAGCAGGCATCCAGAGATGAACAGCTGCTGAGGAAGCACTTACAGACAATGTACCAAGAGGATCACCCTTTTAACCTGCAAGGCTTCGGATCCCATCTCTGCCCCTCAATGCTAAGACCTAAGTCCGTTGCTGTGCCCGGCATGACCACTTCCTCCACTTTCTCTCCCTTAACATCATTCAGCTTCCTCCAGGAACCCCAGGTAAGTTAGTTACAGATATGGCTTTCAGATAAAAAGAATTGGTTATTTTTCTGTAACTTTTTATTATTTTATGTTAATCCATGTAGACTATTTGTGACCTTAGGCCATTAAAATTTCTATTTCTGTTTTTTAATTTTAGGGCCCAGTAATGTCCATATCTCCCCAAGCCACCTACATGTCAACAATCATCCCTAATGCAATCTTGCCAGCATCAATTGAAGTCATTGAGATTGACCGCAGCAGTAACCGGACACGTGGCAGTAGTGTAAACCATAGTGGCAGTGTCCGTACTGTAAGCAAAAGCAGCCTGGCATCTGGGGACTCATCAGTAAGCCCTATGTTATCCAGAAGATCAGATGGTGATGGTTCCCAGACTGACCATTCACACGACGCTACAGTGGTGACCACATCAACCTCAGGGTTGAACTGCAGCGAGTCACAGTCTCCAAAGAACCTTACTTTAAATTCCTCCCCTGTATCCTCTAAGGGAAGCACACGTAGTAGTAATTCACAGAAAGTGTGTCCAAATGGGCTGGAAAGTCAGACAGAACAGTCTGGTGGAGATCAAGACCTTGTCAGTCTCCATAGCTCAGTTAGCATGAACAGCAATCCCAGCTGTAAAAGTGAAATTGTTATTACAGGTCAAGGATCCGAGTCTGGTGTTTCAGGGTCAGGGGCTGCTGGAGAAGATGCAAAGACCAAACAGAACTTTTCTCGTAGTCTATCTGTTATAAAAACCAAGCAACCCCCAGCACCTCCACGTAGAACAAACTCTCTGCATAATAATAAGATCAGAAGCAACACTAGAGTTCTGGTAGAGAGCAAAGATCTCAACGACTCTGTGTCTGGAGAGCAGTCAAATGCCACAGAGAATATTGTTTCAAAGGATGTGATGAAATCAGCTACTGTAGATACCATTAAGATCCCCACTGCTGTTCAGAACTCAACTGGGTCGAGCTCTTTGGATGCTTCCTCCAGACCTTTGGGATCCACACAGGTCTCTTTAGGTGAAGCAGGAGGTGCAACAGAGTCCAGCAGCTCCTCCCCACAGAAAACTCTCTCGGAAGGGGGAAAATTCGAACGAACCATGTCCCCCTCCAGTGGCTACTCCAGTCAGAGTGGCACCCCTACACTTTCCCCGAAAGGGATCTCCCCAACCTCCCCTGACAAACAGAAGAAGAAACCTGTCAAACCAGAGAGATCAGTGTCTCGGGCCTCATCCTCAGCAGCCTCTCCTTCCTCCTCTCTTACCTCTCTATCATCCAGTACATCTGAGCCTGTAAACCCAGATGTTTCAACAACTACCCCTAACTCCAGTCTGCCTCCACAGGAATTTCCACCCACCACTGCTTCAAGTGAACTCACTCCAAATAGCATCTCTTCAGCTTTGTGTGCTGAAGTTAGAGATCTGTTAAATATCCCACCGCCTCCCAAAGTCAAAGCACCATGTCCTCCTCCTCCAGAGACATGGGTACACAATAAACGTTCCTTTGAGCTCCTGTGTGGGCCTTGTCCCACTGTCAGCAAAATAACCCAGAAATCAACACAGATCCGGGACAGCAGAGTACCTGCAGCCACCCAGACTGAAGCTTGCAAAGAGATGCAGGTTTTAGCTGAAGAACAATCAACCAAGGAAGACTCTGTCTCAGACTCATCAGACAGCAAAGTGCTGCCTGAGACATTGTCCGCAACAGGTCCTGAAAGTTTTCACAAGGAGCTGGAGAACAGGGAAAGTCCAGGAAAGGAACAAGAGAAGACAGAAGCAAGTGCAATTCAAAAACAAGAGCAGAATACTAGCCCTGCAACAAAGGACACTGAGAAAGAGACAACTCCCAAGAAAGGGCCCCCTCCCGTCATGAAGAAACCCACAACAGTGATGCACAGAGAGAAACTGATATCAGCAGATTACTCAGTGGATTTAAACCAAAAGAAAGTAAGTAGCACTGCCTTGACAGAAGATCATGTACCTGTTGAAAACCATACAACCTCCTCAAAGAATGGATTAATGGTTTTAGTTGATGGGAACCAGAATGAGCTTGACAACAGTAAAGAGACATCTGTGCAGACTCCTTCTGTAGAGGTCCCCAAAATGGCTAAGACCTCCCCACCACCTACCCCTCCCCCAGCATACCATCCTACACCTCCTCTGTCAAGGAAGACACCTCCTTCTTCCGTCTCTACGCCACCAGATGAATTACAGAGGGTACAGGAGGAGATCCATGTTGTAGAGTCCTGCTGGCCACCTCCTCCACCTCCTATGGAAGGGGACTCTGTCTTTGATGGGGGAGATGAGGTTGACTTTCCTCCGCCTCCTCCACCCTTTGTGACAGAAAGTGTGCCAAATGTGTTGGACATCTGTACCACAGAGCTGGATGACACAAAAAGATCTACAGAGGAAGTTGGAGAGGCAATTGAGGAATCAAGTGAAGTTGGGACAGATGTAAATGAACCAATTCCAGATTTGCCCACTGCTTTTCCACAAATAGCAAGTGACACTCAACCAGAGGTTGTCATGCAAGTCTCTAAAACGGAAAACAGTGATGAGATTTCTCGGAGACCAGTGCAAAAATTTTCATCAGTTTCAGACAGTGTCCAACCTCAATTAGTGGAGGAACCACCTTTAGCACCTTTAAAAAGGGCAGAAAACCTAGTGTCAGTCTCCACTGTAGTCCCTACCAGCAGCTTCCAAAAGCCAGACTCTGTTACAAATGAAGGTCAGCCTCCCTCAGAGTCTTTTGTCACTGCTCAACCTACAGTTACTGTCCCTGTAGCGCCACCATTACCAGCAGAGAATTTAACTCATGGGGTTAATTTCCGAAGACAGCCCAGTGTAGCAAGTCGAGACGCTAAGAGTAAGGAACTCCTTTCCCGCCACAAAAATGCACCCATTCCCAAAGAAGATGCTAACATACCCCTAGTCACCCCCTCCTTGCTTCAGATGGTTCGTCTAAGATCGGTTAGCATGATCGAGGATCAGGTGAAAGCTCCGTTGGAGGATAAGTCAACAAACAAGGGTGCTCCAGTTCAAGAAAATTGCTCGGTCTACATCCCAGGACCCCAAAACACTCCACAGAAGCCAATTCGCAAGTCTCTGTCATTAAAGTCTCCCACTCAGTCTGTAAAAACATCCTCTGTGATGCTAAACACTCCTTCCATGCGCTTACAGGAGGCCATACGTATGAAAACTGCAGCCATGTCTTCAAGAGATGGACTTCCATCACGACTGGGTGTGAGATCATCCAATTACAGCTATGTCAGCGAACAGGGGGCTCTGTCTATAAAATCACCTGAAGGATGTGACATGCTAAAGTCCCCAGCCTCTACTGCAAGCTTTATCTTCTCCAAGAGCACAAAAAAGGTTGTCATAGAGACTGCAGCTGCCTCCTCCCCTGAAGTGCAGGCAAGTCTGAAGCAGAGTCTGGCAGCTGAGCTCATGCAGGTCTCTGACCAATCAAAGGCCACAGCTCTTTCCAACGGTGGCGTTAGGTCTGACAAAGTTCCCCCACCAGTACCAAAGAAACCAGCCCATGGAAGCGTAAGTCCTTTACAGAAACTGCCTGCTTGTTCAGCAAAGACGGACATCAGTGTTGAAGGAGATGGAGCAGCAGAGGGAGTACAACACATGAGTGGAATAACACCTTATGAGCAAACAAGTAAGCAACAACATTACTTATGACTGTTTGGTCAGGATCTTTGCAAGTTGTGTAGACTGCCACTGCCTTCATCAGTGTGTTTTGGTGAACTGCTGCTGAGTGTGTAAAATAAAAACGCTGATTCAGTGCCAGCATAAATCAATAGCGAACTTGCTACTCTCTTGTCATGAAAAAGCAAAATGCAAATTCTAGCATTTCCATGAACTTGAACCACTAAGCAGTTTAACAATGCCTTGAAGAGCACATTTTTTGCTTTCCATACCGACAAGAGAAAACTGCCCACATAAGGCCTCCTCCGCATAAACACAGTACAAATGCTGCTAGCTTGCCTTCAGCTTTTTCAGTCAAATGTGCAAGAGTGTAATGAGTCATCCACAACCTGAAGCTTATGATCATGTCACAGGATCTAAATTGGATTAGGACAGAATATTCATTACATGCGTTCCTATAACTGCATTATGTTGATGCCAAAGTGTTTAACTTCCTCTTTATCTTCCCTCTTTAGCTACAAGGGTGACAGCGGACACAATTGAAACACTGTTTTGAAAAGGCGCTATGGCAATTAACTAAGGACCATGCCAGAGAAACAAGCAGAGACTGCAAGCAAGTAAAGAACAACTCACAGCGAGGACTGACATTACTGAGAGACATATAAGTCAACTATCAGAGTGTTGTGTGTTAAGTCTTCTCAAAAAGCCTTAGCCTGTAATGGCCTTCCTAAATATTTATGCAAAAAAATATGTTGCTCCCAGTTTCTTATGATAGCTTTATTCTGGAGTATTTTTCTAAGATATAGTTTATCTCTTATTAAGGCCCCTCAGGATGGAATGGTGTACATTGGCTGAACTGTAAATATTTGGCTTGTGTGAGCTCGCCTCCCAGAGGCGGAATTAGGTAATGGTCACTGCAGCTCAGACAAAAAGGATTTGTCTTGACAAAGCATTTCTGTACAGAAATTTACAGTCCGTTAAGTCTTTCTTTCCCTGTTGTATATACTTTCCATGAGGATTTAAGCTGTGCTCAGACAAGGCTTACAATAGCATCCACTACAGGACAACTCAGTATTTCATCAGTTTCTTTGGATAAAGATCTGAGAAAAAACTAATTGTTACACCCAGTTTCAGTCCTGCTTTCATAGTGTGGACAGATGTATCAGAAATAGTGTTTAAGATAAGGGATTCTGCATACTCACAAGAATGAGGGGAAGATATTTTGTCAACTGGGACGGAGGCACTTTTGTAAAGCTACAGATGATAAAAAATTCATTTTTAACAGAATAGCATCTGATCTGCAATGTTGGTTAGATACTTCTACATAATCTGCACAATATTCTTCTGGGGTTTAGATAAATAAGACCAACACAGTCTAAGATTGTTATTCAAAAACCAAGAACACAGGTATCCTATTTATTTACATACGCGTGGTTGTTTCATCTATTAGCACTGTCAGTCACCTTTTCCTACCAAATCTGAAATATTTAATGATCTAATTCATATGAAAACCACTTTGAGGGCAGCAGATGTGACAGTTAGCCCTGGATGATTGATACACTGGAGTAGATTTAGTGTGAGGTCAGTGTTTTTATTAAATGTTCTTATCAAAAACTTTGGCCCTGGCCTTTTTTGGTAAAAATTCAAGCTCATCACTATTTGCACAAAACGCGTCCCCCAGCAAAAATCATTGGTGAGTAAATTATACTGACTCTTTGTAATGGGTCAAAATTGACACCTTGATGATTATAAAGAATTTATGTACAGTTATTACTTCTATAAATAAAATGTAAGTGTATTAAAACGGCAGTTGTCTGTTTTTGTATCTAATATAATGTGGCACAGACAGATACATAAATGTTTATTGTACACATGCTCATGTGTAATGTAGTATTGATTGTTTACCACAACTTTATATAATTTCTGCAGACCACAACCAAGTCAACATTTATTTCATATCAGAGATGATGCATTTATTGATGATATGACAGGTAATATCCAGGAACTGATGTCTGTAGATCTCCCCTTAAGCAACCGTCTTGTGTCTTACAGTACACAACATACTGATTTCTATTTACATTTGTCTGAAACCCATAAAATTATTAATTAGATTTGGCAGATTGGCCACTGGCGTGGCATTAACCATAAAGGCAGTCAGCACAGTGTAACTTTAATCTGGAACACCACTGAAACATTAAGTCACATTTGAAATACCTGAGATTCCTCATTGACTACTTGTGGGAACAACCAGTTTACTGAAAACATTTATGACAGTCACCTTTCATCATCTGAGAAGAAGTGTTCGTATAAGACTCTTTTACCGGAACCCTTTAATATTGTGTTTGTATATTTAAGTGCATTAGATACACCAAATAATCCCTTGTAAAAAACAGACAGAATGAATCATATATTGATGTGTTACATTATTTTTCTTGTACAAGACTCTTATATTTTTACTTAAGTCAAAGCAGGAAAGCAGAATTTGTCATATGCCAGTCCAAAGCATCAGACACTTTGGGCATCAGTGTCTCATTGTTCTTCAAGAAAACATTCAGATTATGTCTGAACATTAGTTGCCATGGTTATTTGTTGATGAGAGTATTCTTGATGTAATGCTGCCGTCAGGAGCGGCTTCGGTGGTAAATGTAATGCGTGTTTATTTAACAAATGTTGCCTCCTTTGAGTGTCTTACATGTGATCTGTCCTAGTTTGGTCATCAGGTGTTTGTCTTTCCACTGAGCAACACACTCATCTGATACTTTTAGATCGACCTGCATGGACAGAAAAACAGTGCAATCATTATGTGCATATAGCTGATAAATTTTATTGCAGTATGCCATTATTCCATTATAGACTAATAACATTAACTAAAACAAAATGTTACGGGTTGAGGAACGAAATGCATAAACTGGAATTTCCTGTAATTGTTTTTCTAAACAAAGAAGCAGTAAAACTTGATAGGCACATACCTGTAGTTTCTCCCACACCTTCTTCTTTGGGTTTAGTTTGTCGTCTGGTTTGCCCGTCTCATATCCCTCGACAAAGACCTGTTCTCCTGGTGATGACCCCTCTGGAGGGTCTAGAGGCTCTACTCTCCTGGGCTCCCCTTCACTAATAAAAAAAATACCAAAAATCAGACAGATTAGAGGAATCAAAACAATGAAGCTGTAGGATGTTCCATGCAATAAGAAACAGAACTAACACTCACATAGCGGCACATAGCAGCATGGCTTGAGACTCGATCCCTCGCATCTTCTGGGGTTTCAGATTGCACAGCACCAACACCATTCTGTCCTGCAGGTCCTCCTGTGAAACGTAAGCAACCAGCCCGCTCACCACCGTCCTTGGCTCCGGCTCTCCCACATCGATCTTCTCCAGAAACAGAGAATCCGCATCTGGATGCTGGGAGGCAGTCAACAGAGAAAACAACGTGAACACAGAAACAGAGCGGTAATACAGATGAATCATCTCAACACACACCATCTGAAGAAATGCAGTATTAAGTAGTTTATCGTACATAAAGTGATGATGTTGACATCGTACCTTCTCCACACTGACGATCTTGCCCACCCTGATGTCCAATCTGGAGGGGGCCAGGTCATCGTCCTCTCCTCCTCCTGCCTTGTTACCCTTTGCTGCTCCTTCTGATCACACACACAGATAACAGCAAGTCACATGACACTAGCTGACATTCCATTTCATGCAAAACAAATCACACCTCTGTATTTGGATTAAATGCATGAATAGGATTAAATTGACGTGTGAGAGCAAGACACGGTGAGGAAGATGAGTAAAGTACTGACTCGTCTTTGAGAGGCTGGGGTAGGCAGAGTTGGTGAGTTTGCGGAGCTCAGGAGACTCAAACTTCTTTCTGATTGGCTCCAGCAGTTGGTTTAGTACGTTTTCCACTGAGGCCTTTAGGTCTCCTGGATGAATGGTCTAACAAAGTCAGAGATTACTGATAGTTAGACCAGAGCATGATGGGAAATTTAGCATTTTAGCAGACTTATTCTTCAAATAAACAGGTGTATCTGTACTTTACCTCCTCAGAAAAGTCTTTCTCCACCTCTTCATAGGCAGTGTAGATTTTGTCTCCACCCCACTTGGGGTCTCTTTTGATGCAGAACTCTGAAACACAATGATGCCAATCATCAACTCATTTTATGTTCTTTACATTTTGAGGAAAGGTCTGAAGCCAAGGCAACAGTGGATAAATTAAGGGAACATTTCTAACCTCCACGCAGAGGGAAGAGGACATATTTGACAAAGGAAAGGACTCCATTGTTCTGGATGTTGCCTGGCTCACAGAAAGCCTTCTTCAGCTTCTTCTTCACATCTTCTTTGGAGTCTAATAGATCAATCTTTGACTCCTGCAACCATAAGTGATGAAGTCACAACTAAGCATTGGAGGAAAATGTTTGTGCAAATCTTGACATACTTTTTTCACTTAAACCTACTTCCTCTGAGGAGCTCATCTTGGTCCCTGTCAGTCCTGGCACCATTGGGTTCATCAGATGGGCGCGCTTGGCATAGCCAAGAGAGGGGAGGTACTGAAGACAAATAAACAGCCTCAGTTAAACTTTCTGTTTCATTTAGATAGATCTTTATTTCTGAAAACTAACCGTGCTTGACATTCATAGTCCATTATATCCTCATACTTTCATCCTTATCTGCATTTATGTCTAGAGCTGAAATAAGCACATGGAATGAACCAAGCAGATCTGTGATTTTATCTAAGTCAAAAAATGAGCCATGTGATATTAACAAACCAACAGCTGCTCCTAAGCAACAATCAATCAAGTTCCATAAGAGTCAATAAGAATCAATCAAGTTCCATAAGAGCCGAAAGGGCAACGTTTGTGAAATAGATGAAAAAAAAGAAGTAAGGATTCATGAACAAGAGAGAGTGAAGGGTTAAAATAAATGTACAAAGATAGAGAGAGGAGGTACCTTCTCTGCAAGAGTGAAAATCTTCCTCTGGTCAACTCCTCCAAACTGGGCGTCCACCTTGAGGTACTCTTCATCCAGAGCCTGAGCACAAACAGATATCAAATCTACTTCTCTAACTGATCATAACATCGAAAATATACAAAATTACTGAGAAGACAAAAAGACAAAAATCAAGTTCTAAAGAGTTAAAAATGTGATGGTGCATTCAAGATCACAGCCAGTTTAAAGCCGACTTTTATTTGGTGCATTTATATCACTGTATCTAGACATTTTATTGTAAAATAATACAGTTCTTTTTATCATAGGGGTTGTAAGAACAACCAAAACTTATCTTATACCACTCTTTGGTGATTCTCACGGTCAGATCTCCATCTAGAACAGTGTTATTACCTGCAGGCCGGGGTACAGCAGACCACTCAGCAGTGGATGCTCCACCTGTTTGACGACCTCAGCTCCAGCCTTCTTAGCATCATGCTCAGTCACCATGGAGGACAGACGGTATACATCAAGAGTGTACTCTCTGGCAAACATGACAACACAGGTATAAAACATTAGTTCAGTCAAAGCCTGAAGCAATTAAGTCTGTTTCAGAGAGTGCAGAGTTAAATTAACTCATGTCAATACAGAGTCTGAGTACTGTCAGCGCCACTGACCTGCTGAGCTGGTAGTCAGTTCCTTTGACAAACTTGAGTTTATCCAAAGGCACACCGATGCTCTCCAACATGGCCTTGATGATCTGCTCATAGTACTTCACCCTGAGCTCCAGAAGCTCCCAGGGAGCCTTCATGTTGTCTAGGTAGGCGTGCAAGTCTGCAAATAGAATAGTGACCTGAGGGCAAGAGGAAGAGAAAATGACATCCATGTGAGATAGCAGAAAAAATAAATAAAAAACAAATACATAAAAATTCCTTAACAAAATACAGAAGGCTAAATGAAATGTACCCACCTCACATCCAGCCTTGAGGAAATCTGCTATCTTGGACATCGGAACAAAGTAAGCCACATGAGGTTTGCCAGTAGTCGCTGTGCCCCAGTACACCCTCAGCTCTCTCTCCTGAAGAACCTGTCTCACCTTCTCCTCTCCAAGGACCTCCTGATAAAACACACATCCAAGAGATTAATGAGACCAAGCTCAGGGTACAACTTCTGTCAGTTGAAGTTTATGCTGCTTTTGTGTCCCACCTGGAGGTTCCTGGTGATGAGGTGTAGCTTGTCATCCAGACTTAGCTGATCTTCCATGGTGCAGGGCCTTCTAACAAAGAAGATATGAGTGAGGGCATTGTACTCACTATGGCGAAAGTGTGTTCACTTTGTATTCACTATATTAACGGAAGCAGCCATATTGTAGCCACCTACATGAGGGTTACATGGTAATATTTAAGGTGCACTTTGTGACGTTTTTGGCAACAATTTTGGCTATATAGTCTAAAAGGACAAAATACTCTTTTCACTCCTTTGTGCTCTATAAAAAAACAAATGTACACATATGAATTTGAAGTCCATCTTAAGTCATATCAACTCTTCTATACTAGCACTTATTTAATAATTACATGCTCTGTCTCCTTGTTTGTTCCTAGTTGTTGTCAATTCAAATGGACCCAAAGGGACCTACTTTCAGATAAAATGTTTACAGTAGTCAGTAGACAGAAAAATAATTTTAACTCCCTTTCATTTCTGCCATCAATAAAGCATCTGCTGTTTGTCAGTTTACAAAACCTTTTGAAAAGGCAGTTTTCTCTTTCCAGTTTGCCTTTGAGATAGCAAAGTAAAATTATATTTTTGAATCTTATAATTCAACGGCTTTATGAGAAACTAGGACTTTCTAGACTTGCAGAATTATCTTCTAAAATGGACAAATTTGTGTAATTGTGGGCACAAATTAAAGGGAATGAGGAAACAAGTCTCTCTCCTTTGACTCCTTTGTGAATATTTTTTTCATAATAATGTCCCATGGTGGTTAACATGACAGGGAGAGACTTTATAGTCCAACAAAAAAAGATGCGCAGTTCACCTTTAACATTTCTCAGAACTGACTTGGCTGTTTCCAAAAATCTAATTTCAACAAATTGCATCATTGTGGCAGATAACAAGCCCAGTGAGTCCATCCTGATTTTTGACATTCAAAATATTTACAGAAAAACAAACCGTAGCTTTACTAAAATTCTATATCCCGAATTTACTTGACGACCACAAACGTAACTGAGAAGTATTTTTACGCTTAATGTTAGTCACTTAGAGGTGACGTTGACGTTAACATGACTTGGAGCTCGGAGAAGTAACGTAAGTTACGTTACCTATGACAGCTGGACACGGAGAGCTACAGGCTAACGGCGTTTAGGTGTTGACAGTTAATAATTAAGTGTCCCCCATATGTCAAAATTAGATTATTCAGTCTACTTAACTTGATACCATGCTAGCTTCCTTACTGACCGGCCCAGCGTTAACGTTATGTTGATAATAATGAATGAACTAGCCAACTCGTGCTACTTAGCTAGCTAGCAACAAAGCCATGTGCAGCTAACCTTACCTCTCTCCAGTGATGTTTCGGGTTGAAACTGCGATCGGTTCAATGCTTATATTTTCACTTCACCTAATAGTGACAACGCTCTACTTCAATGCCAGACTATGCAACCTGCGGACTCACCTTAAAACCTGCCTTTTTTATAGTGAGACGTGGGTGAGATAAGCCGGCTGGGTGGACCTGTCAGTGTTTTGCGGTGTGTTGCATCAGCGGTAGTATCAAACTCGGTTAAGGCTGCAGGGGAAAGCAATCGAATGCAGATTACAGAGGCTGTGATTTTGATGCAGTCAAGCCATCCGCTTTTTGCCAGCGGAGTTAAGCATTTAAAAGTCGATTCATGTACAGACACCTATACGACGTAACTATTTCTCACCCGACCTGCGTGTCAGATAGGTCTTTATTCCCTGTCAACCCCAACTCATTGAGTACAGAGAACACAGCAGATGATGAATGGGCTGGTTACCTTTTTCACCACGATACATACAAACTAGTCTGTAACCCGAGGCTGGAATTTACCGAAGTTCATTGGTTATTTGTTTGCTCCTCATATATACACAATGTAATCACAACAAAAGGTAGGTCTCTCTGAAGTAGACTGGAATAAGAGAGTCCGTATACAAGCACTCCCCACCAGGGGGCTCTATTATCATTACCACACTACATGAGAAAACAGTCAAACCTCTGGCAGTACATTTGATAAACAATAAAAAACCTGAAAAACCATTTATGTCAAGCTGTAACTATTTCAAAATTGAAATCGTCTTGAGGTGAATGGTTGTTCAGTGGTTAGCACAGTAGCTCAGAGCTTTGCCAGCCTCTAGGCTATGTGGGTCTCTTCAAAGGAAAACACTTAAATAATTCTTCAGAATCCACAGGTTAAAAATATTCAAACTGTATCAATACATTATGAAATATTTTTTTCTGGTGGAGGGGGCACGGATAAATAACCTTTTTTCAATTAAATAGATCCTCATTTAAAATGTACCCATCATCCCAAACCCCTAATGCAAGGTCAGCCATTGAGTCAGTTTTCAGACTAAGGGCTTTATTGACAAATGGTAGTTTTGAGACCAAGGTTTTTAAAACTGGGTTATCCATGTTTGTGTGGAAGAAGCATATTATATGGCCTTACAGGTATCAAAAAAAAAAAAAAAAAAACACAGAAAAGAATTACTCCATTATGTTTCATTCAAACTATACTCTCATCTGCCATAGCCTCGGCCTGATTATACAAAACCACTGGTTTTTAATTTTGTAAGACCAGGCTATGTCAACAGATTGAAAGAACCATCATTAATATCAAAGAGGATGCAAGCTTAGAGATAGCCTTGTATATGCTGATGGAAAACTGTTCAAATAGAGTGCAAAGTCCTTGTTAAAACCATTTCCAAATTTCCAAGTTTAAAAGACAGAGGGTGAGAAAATGGTGGAAAGGTAACTACTTTACTCAACCACATTTGGAGACTCAGTTTTTTTTATCAACAATGTCATAGTGCTTCACTGCACATGTTATCTGCATAATCAAATGTCCATGTGTGTTCTCCTGTGCTAGTTAGCTTGCTTTTAATTAAAGCAAAGAATAAATTAACACAAGACCTCCATATGAAGAAAGGTCTATGACTCTGAACATGACATCTTATTATTCATGTTCCAAAGCATTTTTAATGTGACTGCTAGAGAGACAATTTTAAAGTTTTAATAGCAAAGAAGTACACTTAATATTTACTTTGCACACAAAAGAATGAATGAGATTCTGTGGTATATCATGCAAAAGAATGAATGAGATTCTGTGGTATATCATGCGTTTAAGAGTTCGGGGATTTTGTGGACCAATAAATGACACACTCTATTAGTATTTCATATGATTGCACAATTTTCAATTACTTTTGAAAGCTACAAGGCAAATATTTTCACCTAGTAGATGTGCAGCTTTTGTAAGTATTGTTTTAAATAGATTTAATCATGTGTTACATGTCACTGCCAATTACTGAGACACCCCCACAATAATTGTCTCCCACCTGTATCACACTCCTCCCACACAGAAGGGGTGGAAAATTGCATATTTGTGGTCATTAAAGTTCAGTTGTTTATAATACTCCTGATAAACACCCAGAGGGACCAAAGCATCAGTGGAGCTCACTAAATTGTGGTGCATGACAAGAGCAGTGTGCAGGATTTTATTTTCTGAAGACTGAAATGTACCTGACCAGCACACCTGCATCTAAGATAGCTGAGTGTGCGATTATCTCCCCAGTAACCACATACTTCGAATGACTACACATTCCTTTAAAGTTTTGGGAAAAATCACATCATGCCCAACCCACTGACAAAATGTAAACTTAAGGCTGTGGAGCCTTTAAGTCCTGAAGTCCTCCTCAGTGCATACAACTTCCAAATTTCTGTCCTTCCGATTTGGCCTTATCAGTTTTAAGGTCCAACTGATTACCTTCCCCTGTATCACATTCTTGTTCCCAAAAGAAAAGCTTTGACTTCAAACTATTAGTGTGTCCCTAATGAGTTATTACTTTATTATGGTACATTTATGTACCAGCAATGAGAATTTCATGACTGTAAGTTTAAAAAAAGAATGCTTTTATTCAATCCACACCCAGATTCTCTACCTTCACCCCTGCTGACAGAGCAACACTGACTGCGTTCATATATCATCTTTTACTCTCTAAGTGAAGCTTTTAGGGCGCTCAAATCACAATATGATTCATTATATGACAAAGAGAAACACAGAACAACATGCACAATAATTGTTGTCAGTGTCCAGTCAGTGTTTTGTCCAGAGTCAAAAGTCTGGCTCCAGCCGGGGAAGCACCGGGAGGATCAGGTTCCCAAAGGAGGAGTCCTGAGTGATGAAGAAGCCGGACGAGTGGACGTGAGCGTGCTGCAGGGCGGCCTTCTGCTGGGCGGCGATGTGCTGCTGCTCCGCGCTGTCCCTCACCTCCTTCAGGCTGGGCCGAGACGACAGAGGGATGTTGGCCCCGGGGCTGTTCATGGACTGGCTCTGCATCAGCCGCCTCTTTTCCTTGTCCAGCTCCGCCAGGATTGCCACCCGTGTCTTGTTCTGAAAGCCTGGTCCTGGAGGGTTAGCAGCCATGACAGGCTAGCGGAGGTGTCGGAGAAAATAAAGGTTTCCCAAGTCCATGAGGGAGATGAGTGTGAATGCTTATATGTTGTGTACTTGTCCAGCTAACGGCGTCGTAGTTTCCTTTTTGGTTTTGACAGCGTTGAAGCAAAGGCAGTCACAAACAGCTATGGAGTTGAGCTGCTTTACGTCCGCGGGCTTAGAAATTGTAAACACTTCCGGTTTGAAAACTCGTCCTTCAAAGTAAGAGCGCTCGATTTCGACGTTTCGACCGTAATCTTTTATACAAAATCTTCCCTTATTAGTTATCGTATGTAATAGGTAAAAGCTCAGCATCATCACTTAGTCAGTAATGTAAAAGCACCACAGCATGTATAATCTGCGATGATGAGCCACAATATGATATTCAAATCAGTTCGTGTCATTAATAATTTAATCAAAATCGCAAGGAATACAGTATTGCAAATGGCTCACTCACTTAAAAAAGCCTGGCAATTCACGGAATTCACAGAATGATGTGGTAAAATTGTCTTATGTCGTATGTCCTCGAATTAAATCTCTCACTTGTTGTTTTTGTTGCCTAACTTTCGAAAACATTTCACACAGCCACTTTAAAGACGAACCATATTAATAGTTAGTCATTTTATTTGGTACCAATTTACTGTAAATCATGGTTATTTTTGGCTTACGAATGTTTTATCTAAGTATCTACAGTTATTTTTTTTATTTTAAAATTGGGCAAAACTCTTACACAAGATGGCAGTATTTCACATTAAATACGCTCAGAGTGTACTGGAACTTGGCATATAGTCAATTTAAGGGCTGCTTCAAGTATGTAGTTTCTGAAGATTCTTTCATTATCAAAAACTTTTCTAATAGTTTCTTCACATCATATATTATATGATTGGTAAATGTAACGAATTGCAAATGTTTCTGAGGTATGTTTGCTTATTTGTAGGTCATTTTTATTTTCTTTTACTAAGTGACATTTTAACCAGCTCACCAGCTTTTATGACGGGGCACAAGAAGCTATGAAAATACCATCTACTCTTTAAGTGTTGGGTTATGACTGTTATCCTCATGAAGCTCGTGAGATAAGAAGAGCACAGTCATTAAACTTCTTTTCCTCATGTTTGTTCTTGTTATACTGTTGTTTCAAGTAAAAGCACAGTGAGAGCTCATTCACAGTACACTTATCAATTAGTATTTATTAACAATATCTTTTCCATCTCAACATTTTTTTCTTAAATAACTACAGTACAGTGTACATAGGTTCATTTTACTTGCAGACACAAATATCAAATATATTTACAGGTTTACATACAATATATACATATGCACAGGAGGCGTGTACACAAGGCTTCTGTGTGTCCCTGTGGGGTTAAAGCTCACACATTTGGCTACAGCCTCAAGAGTAGTGAGGGGAATTTACTGACAATCCATAAAACATATACACTCACAAAATAAAACAGGATGAGATTTACAGGATGTACAATTAATACAGGCTTTTAGGGTGGAAAATGGCACCATGTCGGCATGTACAGTATACAAGGAACCACTTGAGAGAAAGAAAAATAAAGTGACATCAGCAACCCAGTTGTCAGAAACAACATGTTGAAGACGTTACAGTATGTATAACATATGAGACTATGTACAGGTTTCCATATCAATGGATATGAAATATGGCAATCCACACTTAAATGACAGGGATTGAGATGATCACAAAGCATCCTCATTGTTCCTTCAATAAACACATATGTACAAAAAAAACACATTCAAAAAACACTCAAGGGAGATGACAACAAGTTCATTCTTACTGCTTTCAAAACTTTTTTTTTTAACAAACTTTTCACAATTATGTGCTTCCCTTTTCAAATGCATATGGAGCAAAGACAATTGCGATGGCAACATGCATTAAAAAGCGCATGAATGTTTTAAAAATATGACTCCGATCCCCTTTTTCCTCCTTCTGAAATTTCTAATTCAGTTGGAACCTTGGAGGCCTTTAACAGGTTCAAATGCTAGGAGAAGCAAGAGGAATTTTCAGCAAAAATGAATTCAAAAACAGTAAAATCAAAACTAATAAATATATATTTATTAAATAATGATATCACTAAATTAGTACCAGTTGTAGACACAGTCTGAAGCATTTCTTGACTCCAGTAGCTGTCCTATAAATAAGATAATCAGAGTAATGAAATTGCTGAAAAAGCATTGCAGTTATTTAAGCTAACTAACTGCCTTTACTAATGTAGTGGTTTCAGTACTATGGTGGGGAGCTAGTACTAGCCATTCAAAGCACAGCTGTTACTGTCCGTTAACATGTTCCAATATCACATTGTTGCAGCTTCTATAAAACACAAAAAAAGCCTGTGAGATGGGAATGAGATGAAAACAGACTTCAACAAACTGGCAGACTGGTTTAAGTAAACTGTGTATAAAGTGTAAAACTACAAACATATAAACACGGTTCAAAATACAAACCAAGTCAATAACTTGAGAGCAAGTGACTGACGCAAGTGTCATTTTGTCAGTTTTGAATTTAACCCCAAAACTGGGAAACATTAAGGCTGTTTGTTCAAGTTTCTCAAGATCGGTGCTCAAGGTCTTTTGTGTTCGGTGTGTCATGCACAAGGATGGAAACCGTTCAGCCCCAGTAAGTAGCACCAATAATGGAAGCACTTGCAAAAACATGCTCCCGTCACATTTCATGGTTCCTAGTAATTTCAACTGAGAACTAGAACAACCTTTAAAAAAGATTTTTGTGCTGTACTTTAAAGTAGCATGTTAAAAAATGTAAGGCTCTTCAGATCTGACTGAACAAAAGAGAAGAGTGAGTTTAAATGCCGGGAAAATGTTTTGCAGTAAAGTTTTGTAGACTTTGAACAGCAGCAGTGTTATTGGACAAGGCAGTGTCTGTATATGTATATCTCTGACAGTCCCAGGTCCGTTGGTCCCGTCCAGTGCAAAATACCAGTCGATCACACGATTGGTCCGTGGGTCTCTAAAAATGTGCTAGACTATGTTGGCCAGTTCTGTCGAGTCTGTGTCTGAACCAGCCTCGCTGTCTCTGCAAAACAAAATCAAGAGTCCTCAGTTTGAGTTTTGCTTCACTAACACACACACACAAAATCAGTGTAAAACTTTTCAACATGCAGACTTACCTCTGCTCTTGTAACAGTTTGCGGTTCCCTTGCCTCCTCTCCTCATCGATTGGATACGAGTACAGTATGCCAAGGCCGATTATGATGAGAGCAACAGGGGCAGCAGAAACCAGCAGTTTCAATGTTAAATCAACTTCCCCTGGTTGAGAGCAGCCTCTGGTGACGTAGCCTGCAAAACTGAAAAGAGGAAAATAATTATGAATACTTCTACTATATTAATGCATTTTTTTGTAAAGCCAAGATCTAAATGAGAGGCCACCAAATCTGCGATCAAAGGCTGGCATTGCAGTGGACAGTCATGTGGTGCCACACTACACTACGGCTCTACTGTACTTAATCTAATGAAAGTGAAAGGAATTCCTTGCTTTGATGAGGGATTTGAGTACTGGGGGATTTGGCTTAGCCTCATTTAGAGTTTTTTTTTCAATGTGTGATTTGGACACCTACAAAAATGATCGGATTGACTCACAGTACAGGTTATGTGTGTTTTTTAATGAATACTTACTCTAAACTGAGTGTGGAGATACCGAGGGAGACTCCAGAGGCGAACTTGGTGAAGAAGACATAGAAGGAATAGAAGAGAGCTTCGTGGCCAGTGGAGTCCGGGTTCTGCACTTGGAAATCATCGACAACATCGGGCAGCATAGACCTGAAACACAGACAGTTACAGTCACAATCAGTTATATTTGTTTATCATTGAATGGAAAAGATAAGGATAGGAAGGAGTTGGTTGGGGTTTTTTACCAGGGCAGTAGGAAAGCTGCGGCCACTCCGACTCCGGCAGCGAAGGAGACAATGTATGTGACAATCAGGTTACTCTTCACACACACAACCAGGATCATGAAGGGAACCACAGACTGGAAAAGAAGAACAGAAACGCATTAGACTCTACAGACACAAGACAACCTCATTCAGAGATTTCCAACAGTGTTTTCCCTACAAATCACCTCATTCCTGTCAATCAGACAGGCTTCACATAACATTGAAATCGTGTTTGCGGGTCTTACCAAGGTACCGACGTAAACTGCAGTCTTTTTCCCAAAGCGAGTCAGAAACCACTGCCAGAAGGGGATGGCCAGAGTAGCGGAGAGCTGTTGGGGTAAAAAAAAAATAACAAACAATCTGTTGAAGTAGCTGTCTGGTCTTGTTTTTTGTTTTTACACACACACACTGAGTAAAAACTCATAGGAAGTTCCAGCATATTTTCTGACAGTCGCTGCATCACAGGTTTACATGATGCTGCAGAGGCAACAAGGAAGGAACCTCTGTGTAAGTTACATAACTGTAAAGACAAATGACATTGGATGCATTCTCCAAATGTTTCGGCCTCTGTTTTGGGTTTGACAGCACTGCCCGGTGATGCAGAAGGATGACCTCTTGTATCTGCCAAACACAACAGTGTCGATGGAAGACAATATGGTTTCTACAACTCTTCCCAAAACAAATTTGAGCTCAACGTGATGCAAACTTCCGCAGGGGTCATCCTATGACTCACCAGGGGGGCAGAGGGCTCTCACAGATAACTTTGGCCTCTGACCCCTGCGTGTTTGACTAAGGTAAAGATAACACCAAATGGCAGTGCAAAGATATTTTCCCACCTTTTCTCATGATATGAGTGAAACATATAAGCTGAGATAAACCAGCCGCACATCCCTTCTGTCTGCTCTCAGTGAGCTACAATAACACCTCTCAAAACCACCTGTCAGTGATACTTCCTTGTACAGACAACAACCTATGCTTCATAAGCTTTGTCAGCCTGTTTCTATGAAATCAAATGTAGTCAAATTTAATCAATGTGATCCTGTAACCTCTGATATAAACACTCTTTCAACCCTTAGAAATTAGTTGTCGCAGTGCAGCAGCAGAACTAGTGAACAATGTCCCATACAGTATGCTGTCTGCAATGTGCCTTGCATTGAAAAAAAGAATGCACATTTATTATTTACTGCAAATTTAACTCTCAGACAAAATGTATCCCTGCATTTGATGCTTTAATCTATTAACTGGCATAAAGTACTTAGGTAGTTAAGATCTTTTCATTCCAATGAGATTTCAGGATTAGCCTGACATCTCATCAAATTACTGAAAGTTAGGATTAAGATTGCTAAATGCTGATTATGTGTAACTTCAGACTACGCAGGTTCTGTGAAAAGCTCCCACTGTTGAAGCCACTAAAATGTAATTTGACTAAATAAACGTACTCTAACAAAAAAGGTCAATGCCTTGGCTCCATAATCCTTTCCATAAAGTAAAAGATCAAAGCATGTAATCTCTTCAACCTCACTAACCTGTACTTTCTCGCTCTGTACAGTTGAGCTGTGCGTGCTACGGAAGGCACATCGCTGGATCAAGTGAGTTTTAATACCCGTCGGGATCTGAGGTGATTCTCTAATATGAAGAGCCATTTTAACCAAGAGAGGTGAATGACTGAATGAAAGGATAATAAAGTGGTCTCCTCTACTGTCTGTGGGAATGTGATGGCATTCAGGCAAAATGGACTCACATTAGGAAATGGGCAGCCCGGAGACACTGCTCTCTAACCAAGCACAGAGCAGCCTTTAGACTCAAGACAATTTATGTGGTCGCTCTGGGAGGGAAGCTTTTGTCTGCACTCTGAAGCTAATGGCTTAACTTATTCCACATAAATGGGTTGCTCAAGGTTTCATACGCTGAGGGAAATGCTCTCATTGCTATGGGAACAGTGCACCTATTTGTGTGTCTGAAAATGCCACCTGTGTGTATGTGAGTGTGTGTGTGCTTGTAGACTCACCATGATAACCAGCAGAATATTCTGGAAGTCATTTCTAAAGCCAAGTGTGTAGCTGCAGAACAGGGCAAAGTTTCCTTCCAGGAGCTGCAGGAGGAAGCACAGACACTCACTTAGTCAAATTCTACTGTCTAAACACACACTCACACACCTTGGGCCAACTTTGCAGGCACCAAGTAACATCTGGCTGGGAGTACATATAAGCATGAGACTCCCAACCTTTAACATAGGATGTGCCGCATAAAGTCAGTCAGTCACCAAAAGACAAACACAGGACAGACAAGAGTTATGTAAGCTTGAGACATTACACATACTCTACGCCAACAGTGTATGTGTCTCTGCACGCACCATGAAAGCGAGTGAGGTAAAGAGGAAGACCATGACCAGCTTGGCATACGGACCATGACCCATCACCAGCCTGATCCCCTGAAAGAAGGACATGGGCTCTGACCTGGGACGGCAAGATTCTGAAAAAAAAAGAGAAAAAATGGGAATAAATGAATAAAGATACCAAAAATTATATCCAACTGAAAACATTTTTCAACTGTTCTATTTCTACCACTATTTTATTTTTAGCAAAATTTGCAACTTTTCAGGCTCATTCTTAACTGGATTTGTATGAATCTTGTCAGTGGTCATGAAATTTTTAATTTAAATGGAGGCCAAAATGCTCTCACACAACTTGTTAGGCCACAGTCATACCACAGCTATAGCTATTTGTATCTCTAATGGACCAGAGTGGAAATGTCAATAATAGCTTTGCCATATTAGTGTTAATGTGCATCCGGTCAGTAAGCTGAGTATCAGCAACTAACATTTTTGGGGTGTTAAAAAGTAATTAAAAAAAGCAAACCCAGGCAAACTTCCTTAAACTTAAGATTTACTCTTAAAATTTGATTTACCAGTTAAAAATGTAAACCAGAACTTTTTGTCGACCTATTTTATGAAATTTGTTAGTTATGGATCACATTCAATAAGTTAAAAAAAATATGTCAATTCACCCCTTATTTGAGTTTTTTCTCTCATTTTTACTGTAAATGCCTTTTAAAATTAAGCAACTTAAAGACTAGACAAACCAGTGTGACTGAGTTATTGAGATCTTACCTTTTTGCTCTCTCACACCAAAGAAAAGAACAATGGCGCAGAGGATGTAGATCAAGCAAATGACACCAGACGCAATCATGTAGGCCACTTTCTGCAAGGGAGCAAAAACAGAAAAAAAAGTAGGACAATTAGCCAACGGCAATCTTACTTTATCGCTCCTCAGGTTGTTATTGTTCAAACAGCCTAGTTTACAATCAAACATGTGACCGGTATGAATTTCTGTTTACCGTGTGCTCCAAAGAAATTACTCCAGGCTCTGAGTCATTGAGTGCGATAGCCTTTGAGGAGTTGCTCAGGTCTGCCAGTAGCTCCCCAGGTCCTGGGAGGCAGGGGGCATTCGCCATGCCCACGATCTGGCCCTGGATGGCTGTACCAAGAACAGTACCCAGAACCTCCACCGTCATCCCTGATTGGAGGGAAACATGGCAGATTTTTAACCAACAAAGAGGTGGCAAACCACATACGTCTCATCTATCAGGATGTACATTCAGAGAATAATAATTTTTCATGCAGACTATGATACTCACTGTAAGCAGTGGCCGAGTCTCTCTCTTTCTGCTCTGAGCTAATGAACATCGTGAGGGCAGAGTATGGCACATGGAAGCACTGGTTTGCAAAAAAAAAAAAAAAAGGAATAAGAGGAGAAAAATTAATCCAGCTCTTGCAGAAAAGCAAAGACAAGTCATTGTTCAACATTTTACAAAATAAGATTCTTCGTATTTGTGGTGGAGAGCTAAATGGCAAGATGAATAACACTCTCATGTCTGCAAAATAACTATGAAGCTGGCAAATGCATCTTTTTAGCGTTGCACAAGGACTAGAAAAAGCAGGAAACAACAAGCCTTTCATTTTGTAATGAGTCATTAAGTGTGTGTAAATGTTAAAAAATCTTATGTGTAATACAGGGTAATGGAAACTCTAGATTTTCTTGGGACAACAAAGTAGTGATTGTGTCTAGGTGTGTGCGTGAGTGATGCACTTACAGTCTGAAGGGTCTGGAAGATGCAGTAGAAGAAAAGGTACCAGATGACTTTGCCGTTCTCAAAGGGGGGAACGTACCATATGAGGAAATAGGAAAGCACAGCCAGAGGGGTCGACAGCAGGATCCTTCAGATGAGAGGGGGGACAGAGAGGGGGGAGAGGTATGAGAAGAGAACACAACAACAACATCAGTGAATGAAAACGTGACCCTACTCAAGCGTGACGTGATCACCCTCACTCTGTAAACAATCACCCGTCTTTATGAAAAGAGGGGCCACTCATTACATAACATATTGGGGCCATTTAAGTGTGGCTTTCATTCAGTTTTTTTTTTGATGATGATTCTCTCTAATGGAAACAGAATGTTCCCTGAGTTCACAGTCATTAAACGGGTTGGTGTTCAAGTATGGCTGAGTGTGACAGTTATGAGGACATAAACACTGGGGAATGCTGCTAAACAAAACAATACCCGATAGGTTTTTTTTAAAGTACAGATGACTGAACTGAATGCCCTCTGTTACATTAAAATGCTTCAAGTGGCATTTTTATGCGTATAAATCTTGAAAAAGGTCAGAAAAATGTCAGTATGAATATTAACATCGCATTTTAGTTTATTAAAGCACATTTGTATGGTACTCCTATTCCTCTTCTTCTGTGTCAAACATCCGGGAAATGTGCACAGTGAGGTCATTCTAGAGGGAAAAAAATTGCAAAAATCTTCCAGGAGTTGTTTTCCTTTGGTCACTTCCTATTTCCTATGGCCTGATCGGAATTCTCCAATCACATTTGAGATTGTAAGAGCAACCACTCCTCTAGAAACAAGAGACCTGTGGAAAAAGAAGCATCCTGCTTGTCTGTCCAATCTCTAAGGACATTGATAATCACATTTTAATTAGGTGACTCATCCTCAAACAGGACATTAAGTCATGACTGAATCATAATGTGTAACAATCTCAGCATGCCATTGTTATAAACAATAATTAAATGACGTGATTTCTCGCCATGGCACAGACTAACATCCAATCAAAGTGCTCAGCAATTGACCAATGTCACAACAGACTTTCAGGTAATTAACTTGAGTCTGTGTACAGACAGATTTTAACATTTTGTGCTTTACAGATAGAAATTTCAGGAGGGGCAGCATTCAGCAGACTCTCTCTTACACACACATGACGTGATTAACTGCACACTAGTGTAAACTCATCATGGGAGTGTGCAAGAGTTGTGCGCAAGTTGAAGCAGGTGTCTTCACTAGAGATGACATTATGCTTAGGAATGTGTTCTCTAAAACTTATTTCCTCTGTGCCAAATAAAGCATGGTACTTGATCTGTGTGTCTGACAGTGAACGCACCTTTATTTGAATTTTTTCATGTGTATTTCTGATCTTATACACATTGCCAGACTAAGCCAACAAGTCCTCTCTATTTGTAGAACTGCAGTGATACAGTAAGCCATGCAAATAATAACCAGATGTCCCTCCAGGAATCATATTTAAATGTATTCTAAATTAGCTGTGCTGATTAAAGAGGGGAGTTTTTATCTCATGTTAATTTAGCAAGTGACAGCTGTAGCCTGATGCTTTTTAGCTGTGAGAGCTTGCTTTATGTGCAGACAGCAATAAGTCATCATTAGGCTGAGCACATGAACAGCTGTAATAAACGGTTAAATCCAGCCAAGATGCTGGTTTTGAGGTCTTGATGTCATATTATGGTTCTTGGACAAAACTACATTTAAATAAATCTTTTTTTTTTGCTTGGAATTTATGTTAAAAATAAGGAAAAATATGATTTTGTAAAACAGTTGCATCAAGAAATTACATTAAGAAGAAAACTTGCAGTGTGTCACTTCAGACCATTCAGTAGCAGCAACAGTTCACCACATTCTGCTTCTGCTCCACGACTTGAACTGTAATAACCTCCTGGATTCCTCAGCCACTCTTAAAAAATCCTACCAGGGCCTACGCAACACAGAGCTGAGACGCCATTGGCTCTCTCGTGTGGTGTGTTGTGGGTTGGACCAATGAAATGCTAGCTTCCGCTGATCTCCCCTCCCCCACTTCCTTAACATGAATCCCTTAGCATAAAGCAGCGCTGGCCATTTCTTTCCCTCTTCCTCTCCGCTCTCAGACACCCATCTCCTCACATCTTTTACGACTGAACTGATCATAATGTGACCAAACATGCCAATCATTCCTCCATCCTCCCTTTCTCTTACATCCCCCTGCATCCACACCCAATCTCTGACAATACATGGATGAGATTTATCTCCTTTGTCAACTGACCCACTTTTGAGATTCAAGCATCAGCATCCTGATAATGGCTAAAAATGAATTTTATCATATACCAGCCCAACCCTTGAGCACGTGACGTAGCCTGAATTATCAGTTAGGGTTAGGCTTTCTTCTATGTTATCGGCAAAAAACACTGTTAATCATCTGGCAAATTTCTTTGGAGCTTTGCAGTTTTCATAGTGCTGATTATTTGCTTAAAACTTTTTATGAACTTGCAGAACATGAAGGTTTTTCAATGTATTTTGCACATTTGTAACTGCCATCGCTTGATTTTATTACAAAGAAGTACATTTTTTGACACTCCACAAGGAATTGCTAACCAGCAGCTGAACAAGAAAATAATTTCTTTGTATTCTTAATTAATATTGCAGGTGCTCTTAATGCGTATGTACTCCAGGGAACATTAACACAGGAACATTTGGACGGGCCCACAAGAGACCTTCCTGACTGGGTTCATCTCCCAGTTGTGGCCTTTGTTTTACAAGGCACACACATTTTGTAAGCAACAAGGGAATTTTTATTTTTTAATCAAGTAGGCAGGGGATCAAATAAGTTGGTCTGACACTCAGCTCTGCACCTCCCTGCGGGGCTCATTATCGACCTTCTGAGATATTTACCTTTTCTTGTCAAAGCGTTATTCCCTTGCTCTGTCACCTTGACCAATCACTGTATGAGGTAACTGTTCTCAAACGCTAAGGGGGCAGTGGCTGTAAAATATCTTCCGCTGCTGACAGGAGATCTCTTCTATAAGCAGCAGCTCACACTGACACCTTACACCGCACCTCTCTGACATAACAGTGTGCATTTACGTCTGGAGGATCAGCAAGTTTTTGGAAGTACAGATTAACGGCCACACAATATTCATTCACAGAAAATTAACTTATATCAGATAAAAGTCGTGCAGGTTGCTGTGAGGGTGAGAGCAAGAGATGTGGGGGAGGAGAGAAAAAAAAAGGGGAGGGTCAGTAACCTTTCTGTGAAAAGGCTTGATGACAGACAGCCCCCCACTCCCTCAGCCTAACTGCCACACACAGACAAAGATCCAAGGCAACATCTTAACATTAATTTGGCTTAAGGCTATGTTGGTCTCATTTAAAGGATTTCACATGTCAAACAGAGAGCAAAACCAAAATACAAGATGTCATTTTGTTTGTCTAAAACTAAAAACTTCTTAAGGGTCAATTTATACTGTATTTCTAAATTTGGAAAAGAGGACAATGAGCACTCTTTTTAAACATATAGCGACTCAAGTGTCTGAGAGCTCCAAAGGAATCTCCTCTGAAAAATGGTTTGTGGTCTTGCTGAACGAAGCAGACTCTATAGCAGGTAGAAGTTATATTTGTCAGTGCCATGCCAAAAGCCACACTGTGGGAAATTTGACTCGTACCTCCAGCACCTCCCCTAAATTTGCTTATCATAAATAAAATTTACAGCTGTCATATTTTTTGTAGAGTCTTTTGTGTCCTAAAGGTATAACTGTGTGTGTTTGCATGTGAGTGTGTATGTATAGCAAAGGGGGGAGGAGTTTGAGTGGACACATGGCTGCATGTTATGGCAATGAGAGAGTGGTACAGCGGTAGTTGCATCAGCATGACCCGCAGTAACCCCTTAGACTTCAAACATAGTCTGTGCATGGAGCCCCGCCTCCAAACATCATCACATGAGGGGAATGTAGGCTGAAAACTTCCACTCACACCTCTGACTCACTGAGGCTGATGGCATGTCCACCATCGACATTTCCAACAACAAGTATGTGACAAGTGTGTCATGACGAAATACGGCTTTATCAATAAGCTTGAGGAGATGATCTGCCAGAGACTTAAACACTACAACCAAAGGAGGAGAATTCTCCACACAAAAAAAAACTCTGAAAATGTAGATATAGTTGTTCTAAAAATCAAACAAACATTATTAGACAGCATCCAGCTGGGAGAAAAAACCTACCAGGGCAACATGCGTCCAAAACGTGTCCATGGGCTTCGGGAGACAAGGAAACCAACTGTGGGATCTGTTACAGCATCCCATGCTCTGCCCACAAACAGAATGATGGAGGCATAAAAGGGATCCAGCTGCCAAAGGAGAAGATATAAAGATTAGTCAAACTGAGGTTGTACAAGTAACTTTCAATATAGTAATTGATTTCTTGATCCTCCTAAAAGATTCATATTTGGTACAAGTCCAGTCCATTTGATACCATATAAAGTATCCAGGCACTGAATGTTTGTATGCTATCCATACTGGAATTTGTTAATGGCATGAGCAAGTTAACAAACTATACACAGCAAGTAGCTGGATGCTTGACCTTTTAAGCATTTGATGAAGCATTTGGCTGTGTTAAAACCTGCCATTACAGTGCATAGTTTTTAGCCTGTTTAAGTTTCTAGTCAAAGGCAGCACACAGTAAAGAATCAAGATAAATAGTGAAGGTGCCACTTGGCAGCTCAGCCCGTCTGCTGTTCATCCAGCACTGTGCAGAGGAGACATGCCCGAGTGGAGGCCGGGCAGGATGAATGCTCGACTCCTGACTGTACAATCTGCGCCATGCTGTGTCAGCCAATAAGACTAACAACAGTCTTGGTAGCTGGACAAAGCTACAACCCTGGGAAGCAGTTGACTTACACGCTATTTTGGCCCTAACCATCAGATTAGTGTCAGAGCCTATTAAAATGAGCCCCTCCTCATCTTGCTTCCATCGTCCCCCTCCCTAACATTCTTCAGATCAAGCTCATGTAAGCCTTTTAATACAGTGCAGCCCAATCATGGAGTGAATTATGGAAGTAGAATTTTTTTTCTAACTTCTCCTTTCTCCCAGGATAATTGTTTCTTTGTTGACAAGCTTTGGCATGCACAATGTCCTGTGTGTGTCCTTATGAGAGAGGTGATTTGAGGACACAGACAGGATTTATAACTCCTTGTCCTCAAGTCTGTAAATGCCACCACAAATACTGTAGAAAGGACAGGAGTGGGTGTACCGTATGTTCCCACTCCCTGTGAGGTGGTCCGTAAAGAACAGCAAGGAGGCTATATTTAGGGCTGTGTTATGAAAGTCACAATAAATGCATGGACAGGTGTGAAGCAATCTCAACCAACTTACCTGAGCTACATCCAGCAGGTAGATCTGCAGAAAAAAGCCCAGGGCACATCCTGTGATCTGGTAGGGTGCTCCGCCGATGGCATAGCATATCTTGTTGCAGATGGACAACCTGTTCCTGTGCTCATGCTGTGGAGGAAAAGAATGACAGAAAAACTATAGTTAATCGAGAATGATCAAATACATTAACCCTAAAATCGATTGTAAGATGAGAAAATTCCAAACAAGCAGGGAAAAAAATAACACATATGAGATTTGTCTATATACTGAAAAGATTATGCATTTTAACTAACACCGACTGCAGGCATAATACATATTCAACCAACTTTTAGAGACGCTGCTCTAAAGAAAAGGATTCGCAGCTGTATGCAAACTTCAGCAAAACCATCACAGGCCGAAGCCTTTGCAGTTATAGGACCGGTTCATTTCTGCAGAGTTGAAGACAGCAGCTTAATGTACACAGGGTGGCTGCAATACAGCCAGAAACAGTTATATCCACAGGCTTACAAACCAGAAACTCTCATTTCTGTCTGAACCTTTTAAACTTAAGCTGCCACTCCTGCAATTTTCCCTATTTCTAGCTAGTCCGATTAAAACAACACCACCTTTTTCTCTGCCTGTAAAGGAGTGCGGCCAAGATTTTTAATCACCAGAGTTTTAGGAGCAGAGAGTTCAGCTTGCAAAAAGCTAACCATCATGTAGCTTATTGGCAGAAGTCAGGGAGAGCCACTGGGAAACAAGAAGCCCTTGGTCTGTCTAACAAGTGCTCATTCTTCTCCACTTTCTTCACTGTAGATGTACTAATTTTCTCAGCACACAGACCCTAAACAACATCTCTAATCGTAGAACAAATATCTGCAGATTAGTGCCAGGGCATGACAACACCATGGTGTCACACACACCAAAAGGCAGGGTGACAGCACCCTGGCAACAGACTGAACTGGCATGGTATTCAAATGAATTCCTGCAAGTTTATCCAGTGTTCTGACCAGTTCTGTCCAAACGGGGTAAAGACACACCCTTCTCCCCAGCCAATCAAAAGAATGTGTTTGGTGCTGCCTGATCTGCTGTCTTTACAGCTGGTCAGAGATTTTTTTTTTATCACTGAGGTTGAATGAGGAGATGGATACTGTAAAAGCTTTAAGTACACATTAATTGTTCATAAGTATATGTGATTGCAATGCATGAGAGGAAAACTGTTCCGTCTTGGTTAACACCTTAACACAAAACATGACTGACTTCAACCGAATACACCAACCTGTTCTGCTGATACACCCAACCCAGCCTTTGTTTAGGTGACAAAAAAATGTCTGGCTGACACGACAAACGAGCAGCAATTAGCAGAGAAGCAATTATTTTTGTGAGTGAATATAATTGTCGGCATTACAACAGTTGGGATGTCTCCATGGTAATATAGGGTCTCAAGGACCAAATTTTATTGCACCATGTGACTGGTCTCAGTACATTTTAAATGAACGAAGCTAAAGCATACAGAGAGGTCTCAATAGAGCTGTCAGTAACTGACAGAGATCAATTGCCAAAAAAAATTTCGCTGACAATGTATGGACTCTCATTATTTGTTATTTCCCCACACTTGTTCTACCGGTGTGGATAAGCTTGCACACATTTTTGCCCCTCCTAGTTGTAAAATGTCATTGCAGCGAGTGCACAGTGTTATGTGACTTCCATGGAAAGGTGTGAACATAACAGTCACTCTTCGTAAGACCACTGTAATCCTAATTACAGTGGGGCAGAAATGTGTTTGTTGATATTTTATTAGTGTCTTCAACACGCTTTACGCAGATTGCACTTAACAAGGCAATCCAATAGTAGTCAGTGAAGGTGCCAAGAAAACGTGTAGCCTGGCTATCAGTGTCTGAGGCTTTACTCATCAATGCTACCGGTAATAAAATGCTGCTACACTTGAATGAAAACATGCTTTTGTTAAACGCAGATTCTAAAACAGAGTGGTATTAATATAACCCAGCGGTGGAAAACATGGTTTTGATATATGCTTCAATTAGATATCGAAATGTCAAAGATTGTGAATAAGGTTAGAAAATAATGCTCTGTCTGCCTCCTTAGAGTCTGACACGTCGCCCTGCTGAGTGGTTTATGCTGCATTCAAAACTATAGGAAAAACATAATCCCATAAAATGCATTCAGGAAACCAAATAAAGTAGAGATTTGCATTGTCAACCGAGGTGGGTTTGGGGAATAAAGATCTTTTAATAAACGGAAATGGGGTTATTTGCTTATGTAGGCCCACTGCCATGTCAGTAAATTAACATGCAGATGCAAATTTTCTCGTCCTCATTTACAAGTTACAGCATTGTGTCGCATTATTTCTGACGCAGAAAAATGCACACTGATCTTTTTTTTTTTTGTTTTGATCAATATTTTATAAAATTTCAGTTTTTACAGAACACGCCAGGGAAAATTGGAAGCAGAGTCCTCATCACTGATGTGGGAGCTACTCAGAGGTGCCCCTGAACGCAGCACTAAAACACACCTATTTTACGACCAATTCTCAATAAACTAAAAAAAAAAGCCCTAGATGGCCCGGATTCCTCTTAATCCTATTGTCAACAACACCCTAAAACAGGTGTGTAAGACTTACAGGCCAAAAAATTCCTGTGTGAATGCACTGAGAAATGGAAATTCAAATTCAAATTAAACAAATCCAATTATTAAACACCCCGTTGGGCAAATTAGAAATTAGCTCGTGTATGTGGCTAATTTCACGAGCTAATTTCAGAATATTTAAAACGAACATGGCCATATTTAAACGGCCACTCGTCTAAGAAAGACAAGAAGCCAGCGTTTGCATTTTCATGGGTTAAATTTAGCTCTGGTGTGATGAGTACATCGAATACCACTATCATTACAGTCTACAAACAAAAATTATGACTTAAACCGTCGATATTTAACGGTGTATTAACGGAGTCCGAAGCCTTGGCTAATTTGATTTAACGTTTACGTGTGAAATGTCTCGTGATATTCAAAGGATCAGAGGAGAGAGTGAAGGCTGAACTGGTACTAATTCATTGACTTTTATCAATTAAAACAGCTTCATTTTATCATTCTTGACCAATTATTTCATTTATTCAGTGATGTACTAGGTCAATATACAATATTTTGCTCAGTTCTTGTGTAGAAATGTCACAATGAGAGTGGCGCGCCTTGCGAACGTTAACGTACACGTCTCGCTCCCTGAGAATATAAATGCAATTTATAAGTGCACTCATTCAAATATTCAAGAAACATTCCCATTTCAGCCACCCTTTCCCTCTGCTTTTGCTATCTGGTAAAGTAATTTATATAAGTACCCCTTGCTAGACCATCATTTTAACATACAGAATTTATGAATGAACTCACCTTTCTGGCGAGCTTGATGCCATCAGAGCTGACCGGTTTATTCAATAAACTGGCGTTGGAGTATTGTTCACCTCCTTCTCCTTTTGCCATAGCAGAGAAAAGCTACTTTCTTAGACGAACTTGACGCAACAGTGTAGGATTATAAAACACGTCTCTCGATAAGATACAAGGAAATACGTCCGGTCGTATCGTGGCGGTCTACAAGCAGTTTGAAAACTGAAAGGCGTCGGTGTAAATGGGTGGTATAGTAATTTTCAGCCCCTGAACCCCGCCCATTATCAACGTGCCATCTTTTGCCCGCCTCCTATAGGGGCGGGTCACGAGAGGCTGCCGGCGAGCTGGACATCCGCCCTCATCTGAAGACATTTCATCAGAAATACACATCATAGCCTACGTAAGGATTGGAAATTACTAGTCGTATCTTTGCTTTATATATATATTTATTTATATATTTGCATTTTGTATCAGCCCAACATCCAATATCATATCCCGTGACGTTGGACTCATTTCCTCAAAAATTAAAATACCATGAGAATGTAATAGATTGATTTGATTTTTAATGCTCAATTTATTCTAGTATCTTTTGGTATTTAGATCAAACCAGGTACAATAGATTAGCATCCATAATGTAACTCCTGGCAGCACAGCTTAAGCAGCAGACCTTAATAATGTGAAATAAAATCAGCAGAACTCATAAGTTAATAACTTCATATATTAAGAGGAAAGTGAAAATTTGTGTTTGAGGTTGGTGTTTTTTTACAAGGTTAGTCTCATTACCTCAGGATTTCTACCACTTATGCTATTATCCTCTGCATATTTGAAAATATTGTGTTTTTTTAATATCTTAAATAATTATTGAATATATTATAAATGGACTTTAAGTAGACCTAGATAAAAAATAATAAAAAATATATGTACCTAAACACTGAAACTATCTATGCAAACTAAAAAAAGGAATATCATTGCAACATTATGAAATATTAGTAGCTGAACAGAGACAAAGAGCAAGATAGCGAAATAATGGTATTAACAAATGAAATAAATATGTTATTTTATTATTTAACTTGTTAGTTGGTTTTGTAATTGTTGATATGTCAGAGAAAATACTTTTAAAATCACATTTATCTTTCTATAGTGGTTTACATGGCCCATTAAGGCCTGACAGCTATTCAAATCAATGTTTTGTCATTATGATTGATAAATTAGTAAGTGTATCTGAATATATATGTTACACATAGTTCATAAAGTGTTTGTCTATGAAGTGTGTTCCTCTGTATATTTTCCATATATAACTTCCTTCATACTTATGAGCATTTCACAAAACACCAGACATTCACATACCATAACTTAAATATCAGGCATCACTTAATCTAATATAAAGATCATATAAATAACAGTTCAGCACTAGTCATAGCAAACTTTCTCAAAGTTTTTATGAGTGTATTGGACTGTGACTAAAAATTGTTAAATCTGTGTCAACTCATTTCACCCCATCAATTAATGAGTCAAGATGTCAACAGTGTCATTATATACAGGTTTTATATGGTCTAATATTTATGATTTCTGTTTTTTCTGTTTTTTCAGCTTGGATCATGTACTATTATGGCAACAGTTCCATGCATTTCAGTCAACAGTCACCATGCGGCCCTACACTCTTGTTCTTGTTTAAACTAGACACCTACTCTGTACATACAATTGACAATGCTCATTTAACACTATGTAGGATTAGTAGTGTAAGAAGAGCTAAAATTTTATGTAAAGTCCCTTCAGGGGAGCAGCAGTACACAGAAAATATATGTAATGAGAAACCAGTATATGTCAAAATAATTTTTTTATCCAGAACTGAGAAATTTAAGTCTTAGGAATTTAAATTACACGGCAATTAAAACAACGTTTCAGAAATAAATCAAAAAATTGCTTTGTGTATAAGATGCTAAAATATAACCTTGAAAATATTTTGCTGCTGTTCTGAATGTATGCAGCTCTACCATCTCTTGTCAATGAGACTATAATTTTAAACTTAGCAAGTCCTGCATACTGCCGTCAGCTCAAACCTCTAGACTGACCATAACCAAGAACAGTTCTAAGCAACCGTTTTAACATCATATAATACAGACACACATATAGACTGGCAGCTAAATGAAAACATACATAAAAACCCTCATGTGGGGGACAAACAACAACTTTTCTCATGTGACTGGTTGAAGGTTGTCTGCTCTCTGCCTGAGTCAAACTCTCTGATGGGGGTCTTAATTTGCAAAGTGTGATGTGCTCTGGGCGAGATCCTGTGCATGCAGCCTATACAGTCTGTTCCCATTTTAGCTGAGCACACATGCCATGAAGCCAACAGTATACACACATGCTGTACACACACCACCACTGGTAAAGAGTTTGAATACTCATCTGTGTGTCCAGTATGAACGTGTGGCTCACAGGAGACATATAGAAATGTGAAATGTTTACATACGGCCATGTATGCACACAGTATTCCTGCACTCATGCATACTTAAATAGGGCTAAAGTAGGAACGCACACACCTGCCACCTCCCCTAGCTCAAACACACATTTACAATGCAGGGTTATCTCTGAATTATACACCTATCTGTTAACACACACACACAATGCACATGTGGGAGGAACCCTCCTAGGTGCATCATTAAACTTCTCGTTGAACTTTTCGACCTTGCCAACAGTGCAGTCAAGTTCAGACAATATGCACACATGGTCTGTACCCTACAGACAATCAATACGTCTCAAAACACTGTAGATTAGATATGGAGCTATGGAACAGCTGAAGCCGTGCTGTGTATTTAGGTGAAAGTGACACTGGGGGACAACCAAAGGTTTATCTGCTCATCTATGGTCTTACTTCAGTAGAATGAACAGATTTGTTGTAACACTTCTGTAGCAATCAGCTACTGGTCTGTTGCAAAACACATGCTAAAATGTTACTGTCTGCGATAATGATGCTGTCTGTTGTAAAGGATGTTTTTATGGGGGAGGGAGTTCTGAGACATCATGGTGAAATTGCAAGAATCAGAGAAAGAGATATCTGATCATTTCAAAGAGAACAAAAAAAAAGATGACATGAAAGTATAGTCATACATTTAGCATTGGGAATTCAGCAACTACGTCCAATTTTATCAAAACCTTCAAAGCAAATATTGATTTGACAGAAACATGGTGTCCCTGGTCTAAAATGATCCACATCAATCCAGGAACTGAGGACAGTGGAATCATTTCCTCATAAAGTTACATAGGATGGTCTTTTAAGAGGATGATTTCGTTTTTTATGCTCAGCTGATTCATTTTACTACCTATGGTCTTCACACCAAACCAAACCAGGAATAATGAATGAGGATCTATAACTGTATTATTGACAGTAAGGAAGTAGAAGCAGTATTTTCTTTTCAACAAAATCTGCAGAAGTAAGAAGTTAACAATTTAACAACTTAATAAATCAAAAAAGATAAAAATTGTAATAAAGAGTGGTGTTCATTAAGGAAACTTAGTTTTAGGGCCCCAGGGCAACCATTAAGGTGGACGGCCGGATGATGATGTGTAATAGTGCACCATGTCAGACTTGTTCGACAGAGACAACAAATGTATGTATTCTTGTGTCTTTGGTGACCTTTTATTGACTATTTAGTTGAGAAATGGTTGTGATCAGACATGAACATGATGTACACTCCATTTTCAAATAGTACTGTTTCTCTATGACCATATTTTTAAATATAAAAACAATTTAATGCTTTCAAAATGTATCTACATGTTAATTGTGATGTTTGTAGGAGCCTTTTTTTATCAAGCTGCCACATGCACATGTACATACACTTTAGCAGAAAACTAGGGTTAGGGGGTAGGGTTGGGGTTAGGGTTAGGGTTAGACCCCTCATGCCTATGTCTGGCAGAGAGGAAGTCCAGCTGATGGTCCTGTAACATTTCAGACATCAGCACAGAACCTAACCCTTTGTTTGATCTTATGTTGGATCATTACAGGGCATCTTAATTTGACTTGTAAACAATATCTTTCAACATCACAATGTTTGCTTTGTTACAGCTTATGTTAGCTAATGTTGCTGTAAAGTAAATTTTAGCAAACATCAAAGGTCCAGTGTGCAAATTGAGGATCTATTCATAGAGATACGGCAGAATGGAAATAATTACCATTAATGCTGGCTATAGAGAAGGCCATTCACTCTTTTTGAGGGTTTCTCACCCACTCCAGGCTCTTATACATGAGAAAGGGGAGAGGGAGTAAAGAGATATTCTGCTGAGTGAAATCTGCAATTTCACTGCTAAATGCCACTAAATCCTATGCACTAGATCTTTAAATAGATATTGCTCTGTGACCGACATTACTGAGTCATTTGATTGACCTGATGATTCTACTTCTGCAACTGTATCCTGTCATCTTCATCACATTTTTATCACAGTTCTTTCCATTTCAGCACTTGTTTGTGTATCATAGCCAGGGACAAGCTTCTCGTTGCTTGTAAAGTGACACACAGAGTTTGCAAACAGCTAATGAATAGTTGTTCTAACTAACTGTTCTTCCCATAGCTCATCAAAACCAAGAGGGACTTGTCCTGACTGAATTGAAACCAAACTCCCTTGCATTTTGTTAGAGCAGGATAAAGACTGTACACTGCTCTCTGCGTCCTAAGAGACCTAACCCCAATCCACAAAAGGACTTTCCCGTGGATCACCTTTCTTACCCCATTTCTATTACAGTGGTCTCTGAAGAAAGCACCTAGAAGCGATAAACCCTGTGTGTAACTTGCAAAAGTAATTGAATTGTCGAAATAATGCCTCGGATTTGGCCTGTGTGCTCTGACTATACGGTTGGAAAATCAGGGCAAGCACAGTCACACTGCAAAAGCTTGATCTGGGCATGTGCACAACAAAGCCTAAGTCAGTTGGTGTGTGTGTTTGTGTGTATGTGTGTATTCTCCTCCCTCAACTTAAAAGTGACACCTCTGTTGCTAAAGTCACACTTCTTGTTGATAGACAACAAACTGGCACATGTGATGACTGTAGTGTGTACAACCTGTTCATTAGTTGTGTGTGTGTGTGTAATATCTCTGTGAGTAGAGCCTCATGACTGTATTTGTTACGAACAACAGTATGTGTGTGTGTGTGTGTGTGTGAATGTCTGAGCAAGCAATGCAATGCAGTGAATGCAGAGGCTGTCCAGTAGGTCCAGCTATGTTTGCGTCATGTCGGCTGAACAGAGGGGGGTAAATAGTTACAGGTGGGATGGAAACTCCAGAGGGGTGCCAATACACACTCTTACACGCACACATACACATACATTAAACTGTTTGTGGAGATCTCCAGGGAAAGAGGGGTGTTGTCATGTGCTGAGTGTCAGGTATGTTCCTGGGAAGTAGGTTTAAGAGAATACATGAGTCGGAAAGCAGTAGTCCCATGATTCAAGATGTTACTTTTGTTCCACATTGTATAATAATAATAATAATAATAATAATAATAATAATAATAATAATAATAATAATAAACAAACTTACAAAAATACAGAAAAACAAAAATGATGTTTAAAAAACAGTAAAAATGCAGACTCCTTATATATATATATATATATATATATGATAAATAGTGTTTATCATAAATAACAATAACCCTGTCTTGATTTTGTCTGTAAAGTAAGTTTTAATTGGCTTACATTATCTGTCATCCCTATGAGATAAACATTTTTTGTCTGTTTTTTTTAATAGACGAAAGATCCAAATTGAAAGGTTGCGTTGTGAAATGTGACCCTACCTGGTTTCAATGGAGTGCGGCCGGTATGGCAACTCTGACTTACCCAGTCCCTGAGCACAGTTAATCCTTGAGGGCAAAAGATGTCCTACTGCATTGAATGGATTAGATTATTTTTAATTGTGTTCTCTACCTGCCAGGACTTGCATGAAAAGTTCTAACCTGCAGTGGCCTAGTTGCTCATCTTGCAGAGCATGTGACAGTGTACTAATGCTGGGTCGCTACTGAAGTTACCCAGGTTAGACTAAGTGTGGACTCTTAGCTGCATGTCAACATCAGCCTTTCTGCAGTTCTGCACTACCTTGGTCTCAAGGGCTCATCACTGAAGGGGGCATCATGGCAAAACTAGTAGTAGTTTCTCTAGATAGTTTCCTTACTTAAGGCAGGTTGCTTCTTTCTCTTATCTTAGCACTTTAATGTCTAGATATAAGAAGGTTGTTGTTATTTTTCATTTGTTCTGTAAATTAAATGACAAGAAGTAGCTCATGATGTTCTCTTACTTACGGCGTCTCTGTGGGCTCACAGTCTCTCTGCTTTCAAAGGCTGAAAGAACCCCTCAACCTAAATCATCGCAGTGTTTAAGATATTTATTTACAACAGTAAATTCCAACAGACTGCTGTGCTTTGCGAGCACAAAACATGCCATGATTTCAGTTTATGATGTTCATGATTTCTCGCTGTTGCTACTTCTCTGTCATACTAATTTTTTACACACAGAGAGGAAAGACAAGTTTACACCTCTTCATACATCTTCTATGTTTTTTTTTAATCAAAAAACAATATGGACAGGCAGCTCGAGAAAAAAAGATGGGTTAAAAAAGTGAGGTGGAGGAAATCCAAAAGTGATTTTTAACCATGTCAGATATTGTTATCATCTGTTTGTCATGACCCCACTACTGCTGCAAACAAAAACCCACAGTGATGCAAATACACCCTCACAGACAAACACACCATGTTGAAGGAGACTGAGGTGATTGTTTCAAAGTCCATATATCTTGACAGAGTGGCTTGAAGTGACAGAACATTGAACTTTGTTGTTATCGGGCTGGACTGACCTGTTAGGCATCATGACATTTCACCCAGACTGGTGAAGTCACCATGTTTACTCTTACTGTCTGTCTGCTGTCATGTCTTCAGGATGCATTGTCCATTCACAAATGTGTTTGCTATAACTGGTTACAGTTCTTAAAATTCTATAACGCCATGCAAATAAATTGAACTCTGTCTCTTGGATCTGGGAAGGAGTCATGAATAGAAAAGGAACAAATTGATAGTTAGTATTTGGGGGGTGGGGAGGCTCTCAGTTTTGCATTTTTGCATAAATGTTGGAGCTTAAGATGAAAACTGGCCGAGCTTCAACAGAGTTTTAAAAAAACTACAGAGTTAAGTCAAATGATCAAAAAAGGTGAAAAATTTGAGCCTCATCCTGCTGCGGCAGCGCCTGAGATCAGAAAATTCCTTTCTTTTCAAGTAGTTCTCTGCACAGCAAGGTACATAAATGGGAAGAAAGGAAGAAAAGAAAAGCATGTTTTTTAAAAAAAAAAAAAAAAAAAGTGATAATAAAATCCCCACACTGAGAGAGATTAAGAGCACAAAGTGTGTTTTTAATGTCAACGGTCCGCCGACTGTATTTTGATGGAATGATGCAGATATCTCTAGGGATTTTCAGGCATCTACGGGGAAACGAAAAAGGAGATTCATGAGAAAGACAAGAGACAGCTTTGACTTGCAAAAGAAGACAAAACATACTCACCTGATACACAGGAATGTGCTGCAGCTTGCAAGGTGATGATAACAGATAGACCACACCAGCAACATAAATACGCAGGTAAACACAAGTAAACATAATTGTAGATGTCCTGGCACGATCCGGTTTAATGATTACTTTAACCACTTTTCTTCTTAAGAAGATTCTTGGTTCCCGCACTCCACCTTTGTAAACAGAAATGAATGCATTGCAGTATTTCTATCAAGCAGAGGTGTAATCAATTTTATGACGAAAATTCTGTCAATCACTTTGAGAATAAAAACGAGTCCCAATCTCGTCACCAACCGCCACAACATGGCTGCTGGTTTTTTTCTCATCTTTTGTGTTTGTGGTGGAAGAGTGTGTTTCAGAAGAAATTACTACAGGAGCAACTTCGAGTGCTCTGCCAGGTGTTTGTATGACTTTGGACGGATTTTTGTCAACATGGCAGCGTCACAACTGTTCAAAGTGCAACCACAAAACTGCAAAGGTGTGTGGCAGCAATCAGAATAAAGGCCCTTTGACGCATTGGCTTGGCACTGCCTGTGCTGCTAAATTGCTCAGAGTAAACTGGAAAAGCACATTTCAGCCGGAGGTACACACTGCTCAATCCGGTCATCCACCACCAAGGTCACATTTGTAACAGTCACAGTTGTGAAGTGTAACACCAGCCTGTCCAGGTCATTTTTATTGGAGGACTTGTTGAATTTTTAGCTTGAAATGTCTTACTGCAAACAGATTACCTACCAGATCAAACCATGTTAAAATTTCAAGTAATAACTGTTGACACGTGCATTTGTTTTCTGCAAAATCATTCCTTTGTTTGAGGACTGTGAGATCATATCAAAACAGAGTTTAAATGAGGGTGCAGTCCTGATGAATACCGAACACTTATGTAATAATCTAGCATGATGTTACAATATCCCTCCTTCATGTAAACGATATGCACCTCTGACATACACTCGTAGCCGCTTCAGTAATGCTACATCCTTATGAAATGTCACACAGAGCGTGCCACTGATCATCATTTAACTTGTTTCACCCTTCAGCAACTGGACTTTTCAGCACGACTAACTTGTGCTGCATTTATGTGTTTCTTTCAGATATTAGGTTTACCAAATGAAAAATGAAGGAAATTCATTAAACCTGTGCGAAATGGCAGGTTTTTTCTGCCAAATGTGGATGTAAGCGTCATATGTCGCGCCACATTTAGGTGTGTGCCTGTCAATCGGTTTTTGACTCAACTTTCACGTTTCTGAGATCAGGTATTATACTGCACGCACTGCAACAATACACATGTATTGACGTATGAACACTAATCAAAATCACAAGCAAATCGCACTGTGATTCATCAACTAAAGTCTGAAAAGACATTTCTCAATCACCATGGCCAAAATGTGGGACGACAGGAAAGGGTGGAGCGGCAGTAACCTCAAACATGTCATTAAAAACCCAAATGTAAATTCAGCAGGCAGGTATTGTCAAGTTAGCACAAGTATGAAAATCTGCTTGAGTGACAGTTGGCACTGAACAAGTTCATCTTCATTTTATATATACAGTATTTAAATTTAACCATGTGACATGATACCCAAGCTTTTTGTTCTATTTCGCTTTGTATTTATTATATTAATATCTTCAGTCAGTCAGAGTGATGGATTCACTGTGCAAGATCTGCAGGAAGTTGCACACTGAGGCACAAAAATACAGCATTCTGCATTGTCACTGGAAGTGCCACTGTCATTAATGGTTTTTATTTTCATGAAGTGATCTTCTTCGGTGTGTTTACTCAATGCTGCATATTTTATATGTTTTCTGAAATGAGAAAGAGGTGCAGAAAGATGAAGGTGCCCAGCAGGAGAGAGACTTTAGCAAAGAAAAGACAGGCAGCACAAAATTAGGAGATGATTTATTTAAGTTTTGTCGATTTTGTAAACAGTTGAATAACACATGGAGTCAGCGCTGCTTGCCTAACTGTGAAAGTCACTGTATGTGACTGGTTTATGTTTGTGGCTGGATGATGTTTATGCTCATGTTTAAGTTTGGATAATAGTGATGCGCTGGGCTGCCATGCATGGTTTGTTGTTTTCAAACATAGAAGTTAAATATAATGATTCAATTAAGCCTTAGCACATATTGGAGCCACATTTGAGAGATTAGTAAGGTTTAAGAGGGCTAGTTGTATGTTTTGTTTCTTTTGGACAGAGTCAGTCTAGTTGTTTCCCCCCCTGTTTACAGTCTTTGAGCTAAGCTAAGCTAACTGACTGCTGCTTCTAGTTTACCATACAAACATACAGGGGATATCAGCAAGAAATAGATTTTAAAAACATAGTCTATGAGGCGTGTCATCCATTTCAGTTCCAACCAGATGTGTTTAGTTGTCTGTGCTTATCATAAAGAGCTGGTGAGTCAGCCAGCTTTTGTATGTGGACATTGGCACGTAGAGTTGAGGCTGAAGATAAGAATGCTGGGTCAGAGCAAATTAAAACTTTTACATATAATTTCTGGGACAACTTTGAGGTGTGGAGTGAATTTACTGCAGATATACTGTGTGTTACATTTAGAACAGTGTGTCTCAGCAGCAGGTCATGTAAAAGCATAGAGCAGAGGACAGGGTAAAAGTATAATACCCATTTTACACACATTTGTCAGTATTCACATTTTGAAGAGACACCGATGCAAACTGAGCAGCATTTTTACACATTCATATCATTAATGCAAATACTGCTGCAGCACACTCAAATATGAAAATTCACCACACAGAAACTAGAATCCAGTTACATGGGTTTGAATTGTGCCTAAAAGTTTTCACATTAGGGTTTACTACATCATTTTATTGCTATTATCATGGGTAATAAATGAAGCAATTAGTATCTATAAACACTGACCTGTTAAATATATCACCCACCATATCGCAGTAATGTTTCGTCCTGTGGCTTCATAGAAGATCATGTGCTCAGAGCCACGTGGGAGGTCATTATTGTTCGTGTAATGATTGAGCAGGAGGCTTCCTCGGGGTACTGAAGGTCATTTTCACTCAGAAGTTCTGTTCCAGGTCAAAATATTGACATCAGTCTTATAATGTCAGTATCTTTAAATGTAGTGATTTATGGATTGTTTTGATGTTGTGTTGACATTAGCTGCTAAAGAGCATGCCATTAAAATGTTCAGCAGCTCAGTTGTCATGTGACCCCGTGCAACATGTGGTCAAGAGCAACTGGGGGGGGGTCAGAATCAACTCGACACAGCTGACTGTGTATGGTTATGCTCTTAGGAGGGTTTATTTATGTTTAGAATGGAAACTGTGACGTGTAAATGAGTGTGCGCGTGTCTTTCTCTGTATGTGTTTATTTGTGTTTAAGTGTGTGTGTGTGTGTGTGTGTGAGCCGGTGTGTGTGGTGCACTCACCGGCTGTCTGCCCCCCTTGGGAAAAAATAGACAAGTAAGGTCAAAGGAAGCTAGATTTCACGAGTTCACTGGCAGTCTACTGACTCTGCGATGCCATGTGTGCGTCATCTCTGCTGCTCCTGCCATGTTTCTTTTATTTATGTCAGGTGACACATTGCTTTTAATGTAGGACAACATCTCTACACCTACAGCAACATAACAGTACAGGATGCATATATTTATCCACAGAGGTAGGCCAGAAGTTAATTAACATTTTTTTACAAGTTCATTTAAGTCATTTTCTAATGTTCATAAAACACATTCTGATGCTTTAATAAAGCAATAAACACATTGGCGTGTTTCTTATCTCCAAGAGTGAACCATTATCTTGAATCATTAGCCGTTATCTCTATTTCCTTCTCCCAGGTCTTCCAGTTACTCCTTTCTATTGCCTTTGACCTGTCATATCTCCTTGTAAATACTTTCTCTGGATGGAGAATCACACAAAGTCTAAAACATTGTGGGTTATGTTGGACATCTTCTCCAGTGCTGTTGCCTTTTAATTTTGGAATTTCCTGGCTGAAGGCTGAAGCAAATCCATTAATGTGGGGTGACTCCAAGCACAATATTTAACATTCAAACAGGACTCATCTTACTGTAACAGCTCCTAGCACCTCCCTTAAGCTGTTAGTAAAATCAGTTAAATGTTAGTGAATAATGTGGAGTCAAGAAGTCTGAGATCTCTGGTTAGGACTTTCAATTTTCAGATTCTTTTGGAGAGGTAATACCATTTTTTAATTACAAATGTTACCATCTGCTTTACATTTTGAGTTCAAAGTTGAAATTTTTGAAAAACCTGCACAAATTTCAAAATATCCAACAGCATTTTGTATGTCACTCAATTGCTTTAATGGCAGCACTCGGTTGAGCTCCTCAAGTGTTTGTAAAACCTGATGACCCTCATCTTCCCAGCATGTCCTGAAAATGTACCAAAGAATGAAATTATTGTTTGTGTTTAAGTGTCCCATAAATGTTGAATGGGACTAAGTTCAGGTGATTGTGGAGGAAAGTCTGTGCCAGATAGGATTTCCTGGTCCTGCCCCCATACATGCCCTCCATGCCCTCCATGCCCTCTGTGTGTCTGTAATTTGATCTTGAGAAAGCCACTCTTTGCCACTGACCTCTGACACTTAAACCCAGTTCTGAAGCCATTTTTTCCACCATCAAAAAGCCACCTAACAAGCAACGATCTGCAGGAAACTTGAGGAACAGCATTATTTTATAACAGGTGAACAAGTTGCTGCAAGTTGAGCTACTTGCACAAGCTTTTGAGAAAGATTAATCCAGCAGGGTGGCGACTGAATGCATGCTTTAATATGAGGGACACAACTCAACAGAACTGAACCTTTTGTGCAAAACACTTAACATTGTACTCGTGTGGTGGGTGGTCGGTTGCTGGCCTAGAAACAGTGCAGAATCTTAAATATTTGTTATTCATTTTATTGAATATAAATTCTTTTGCTTTAGACATTTTTCAGCCCTTAGACTATGATTATATCCAGATTTAATAAAAATTTTGTAGATTCTCAGTGTGTTTTCATACTTTCCAACCTCATTGTATTTATTATCAGAGAAAAAACACTGAAGATAACCCTTACATGAGGCACGCTTTTCTTTGACCTCATGTATCTGGAACGTTGCTGCTACCTATTGGAAAATTAGAGCAATTACAGTGTCTGTATTGCATAGATCAGGATATTGTTGAGGCAAACAAGAGTACACAAATAGGCTCCATGCTTTTCTTCATATTTAGTGCACTTTTGCAAAACTCTACAAAGAGACAGCTCAATCGAAGTCAATGTCAGTTTTCATTGACAAAATTAATTTAGTGACCAAATTTTTAAATTTTGATTATCTGTTTTCTCCCTCAAACACCACTACTGTGTATTTGAAGTTAATTTTTACCTGCATTCAACAAAAGAAAAATATTTTTTTCCTAACAGAGGTGGAAATTTCAAACCACATCAGATGTCTCTTCTGGGTGTTGAATGCTGGATACCTGGACATTTCTGCAGAAGAAGAGTTCACCACCACTGGTGCACAGTTTTATATCTGTGGCAACTTAATTATTTTTAATTTATTTAATTATTTTTTTTATTATTGTATAAATGTTTGTTATGTATTGCATTGCAGGGGTTCCTGTAGTTTAAAAAAATAAAAGCATATTGCACCATTTGTGATCATTTTTGCACAATTGATCCAATAAACAGACACGCTCATCTTTATATGTGTTGTGTTTTCTAAAATTAAGAGTTCATTTTGAAATGTGCATTGTGAGATTAAGTAGCACTGGAGCATTTCACCAAAAAAAATCTCATAATAAAGATATGTTTGTAAATAATAACGAAACACAGCACACACCCAAGAATTGATCACAGTAATTTGCTATGATGTGGAACGGAGGAAACACAGTGATTCTTAGTTACGACATGAGACATGTGGATTGGGATAATTGATCCTGTGTGCAGGAAAACAACACGCCCAGCAGGGAGCAGTAAAAGTCAATGTTCCTGCCATGGTGAGGAGTCGGGTTCATTCATGGACAATGCAGTCATTCCGGGAAATGTTTGTCCTTCACAGCACAAGCTCAAAATGTTTTTGCATGAAATATATTTTTCTTTCGCACACAGGATGATGTGACTTAGCCGATGGTCTTGGCCCATATACCTCTGCACACAGAGTGATTATAACACAAACAAGAGCAGAGGGTACTGAGCTTTGATAAAGGTCTGTAACAGTGATCACCCTGTCTCTCTTTCTTAAGGTTTGGGTGAACTTTACTGGGAGTTCTTATGTAAAGTGACTATATCAGCACACTTCTTTTCAAAGAAGGTTGGCACTTGCAAACGGTGTTCAGGGTCACACGGAGAGAATCATTTCTTTTTCCTGGTCCTTGAACTGAAGCTGAGCTTTCAGTGCTGGAGAGTGAAAGGAACTCACCAAGGTTGTGAGATACAGCTGAAGCGTGACTCTCATTCTCCTCACTGCTCTGCTGTTTGTGAGGAAACTGCACCATTTAAGCAGGCAATTCTCACAAGTTCTAATGAGAAATACTGACTTCAGATAGGCGAGGTGATACTGCCGGTCAGTCAGTATGATGAACCATGAATGTTTATGTTAATTTGTGTTGTTGAACAGCTCAAAAAAACAAAGAAAACACCCCAAAAAGCTAATCTGTGATAAAGTAAATATTATGACAATATGAAAGAGCGCCCCCCTCAGGACTGTGGGATTACAATGCAAGTCAGTGCTTCAGATTAAGACACTGACTCAGATCTGTATGACTGCACACTGCTTTTCAGAGATAGATGAAATGCAAAGAACAAGTTTCATTACATTGTATTGAATGTTATTGTATGTGACTTCTTCCCATCTTTCTTCTTTTAGATTGATTCTGCATTTTTAAATTTTAGAACAATAATATGTAGCAAAATGCCGAGCTCCAGCGCAACTGACTTCTACACTTGCAGTGGGAAAATTTGTCAACAAACTTTCAGAATCTTGACCTTTATTTGGTTAATTTGATGGAAGTCAAAGCACTGAGATGTTGTTAATACATATTTTGTGCCTCAAGTGTAGGAGACAGTGTGTGGGAGTCTCTTTGCCAAAGAGCACAAATACTCAAATATGATAACCATTCACACACAAACTTTTTTTTTTCTTGCAACATTTTAATGACAACCGAAAAAGCTCTCTGTGCGCTCTTTTATACACTGTAACATAAGGGTGTTTCTGCTTGCCTGGACGTTAATGAAACAATATATAAAATGTATTCGCTTGTGATAACAATACAGCCATTTCCATGTTGCTCTGCTCTGTAATACAAGCTGAGTGTAAATATATAATAATATATAATATATATAATATGAGCTGAATGCATATCACTTCTGGGACTGCTGGGGACCCAGCTGTCATGACTTAGCTGACCACCAGTTCACAGCGTGGCTCTATAAGTGGTGGGTGGAGGGGCAGTATTGGATGATGTCACTGCTACCTGTCTTACTGACTGAGTGATTAATCACCGAAGCGCCTGCAGTGGGAGGAGAGGGCGAGGGGGCGATCAGGCTGGAATGAGGGAGGGAGGGGCTAAAGACTGATAAATCACAAGGATTGACGGGCCTTAGTGATCTGAGGATCAGCTTCCCTGGAGGACGCCGCGTCTTCAGAGTCAGATACGGACGTGCAAACATGCAGATGTGCACACACAATGTCCAGGAAAATTGAAACAAAATCAAACACACACAGCGTATTCATAAACATGTGTACAGATATGCATAAACTTGCATGCACACACACCACGACAGGTAGGAATGTGTCAGCCAGGTTCGATAATAACAGCCTTCACACAGATGGATATACTGCCATGATTGTGACACACACACATACACACACACACCCACACATTGAGTAATCATCACCTTTATTCATGTCAGCAACACATTCCTATCATGATCAATTAACTTGCAAGAAGTTGGGAGGAATGAGATTCAGGGACAAAGATAAACAGTGCAATGTCAGATTTACTGTTATGCTGCCACATGCGAACGTGCACACATACTCAGAACGTGCACACATACTTAGAAGATCAGTACACAGAAAAGTCCTCTCTCTCCTCTCTTTCTTCTCTCTTACATCTCCATAGCACCTCCTCCCTCTCTGTTACAGTATCTTTTGCTAATTAGTGGTGAATTATTACTGTGTCAGGGAGAGAGACATCTGTCACTAGCTGGGGTTGACATGTGGGAGCCCGTCAAGGGGCCCGAGGCCACCTGAGAGACCACGGCCCACCATCAGAGCCTCTCCCTGGGGTCTGATCCATTCACTCCCACCCCCACCTGCATGGTCTCTTAAACCAAACCCTGCATTATGTTTAATCACTGATTCTGGTCAAAGTGTTTGCTCTTTCTCTTTATTTTCTGCACCTTTTGGTCATCTCTTTAATCCCGAATCTCAGTTCATTCAGACATACAAAAGGACAAGATTATAGAATTATTTGTTCTTCTCTATCTTCATCCCACCCCCACTTTTTACCCCTCATCCCTTCCCCCAAGGAAGTAGCATTACAATAGCAGTAGTGTGTATCAGTGTCCCTCCCTCTCCATAGTTTAGATGTAGCAAGATGCTCCTCATTGATATCTTCTCCTAATAACATCTAGCCAGTTTGATTATCTGTGTGTGTGTGTGTGTGTGTGTGTGTGTGTGTGTGTTTGCGTTTTAGAGTTGTAATATACGGAATTCACAGTTCAGTACATACCACAACAAATACGATAGTGGGATTATGATTTAGTGTGTTTTTGTGCGACGTAGAAGGCAAAAAAGCCATTTCTTTCCATTTATTTAAACCTACTACTAAAACTTTTCCATGTGGTCATTAAAGAGAAAAGTGAACAAAAGGACAACAAGAGCAAAAAGCAATATGTCAGTGTAGCTCCAACTGAGAATTAAATTATGTGAGAGTGGCCTCAAGCTTATTAAAATGTTTTTTTACAAGGAAGAAGAGGTTGTACAATCCCCTGCTTAATTTAAACAGTATGCAATATCTGCTGATTCAGGGCTTTCTATCAAAACTATGAGAGGCGTAGTTTGATGATGTTGTAAAGTAGCGAAGGATCATGGGATTTGTTTATTTCATAGCATAACTGATGCTAATTTAAATATACCTGACAGACTCAAGCAAAATGGTCATGTTTCAAAGTTTTAGTTGTTTTTTCTGGGTTTGACCACAAACTCTTTGGTTAGTTTAAGCTTTAAACTAACCAAACTTTAAAATATTCAAAAGAGACAGTCATTTTTAAAATGAGGGGTTGGGATTTGGGATTTTCCTTACAGCAGAAAAATCCCACTGTAAAAAAAAGTGACATAAAGGTCTTGTGTTAAAATTTAAATAAGCCAGACGTAAGATCACAAACTATCTTCATGTATATGATGTACAAGTAATTTTAGAGTTTTTGAGGTCCATATACAGGATGTAATTGGATGATCACAATATTGGCTGCATTAATATGTTGAAGCTGCTGCATAATGAACTCCATATAATCTGAATGTAAAATCTCCATCTCCAAAAGTCTCTTATATATATGTATAACTGTCAGATAATGTGGGGAAGTGAGGAATGTAACATAAAGCTGGTGAAGCCTTAAGCAGCTCAGGAGCCAGATTTGACTCTTTGGGAGTTGGTGAGGATCGTAAAGAGCAGACAGAGGCTTGGACTTGGTTCACAAAGTGCCCAGAAAAAAAATGACTTTAAATGAATGCTATGTGCTATATACTTAAACTATATATAGCTATATAGTGGCAATACAAAGACTGTAATTACACAGCATTAGGCTGGGGAGGCTGCTTATTAGGTTCACAGGGTTGTAACAAATGATATGTGGCAAATATGTTCCGTGTCATATGCTGGGTGTGTGTGTGTGTGTGTGTGTGTGTGTGTGTGTGTGTGTTTCAAGCATGAACGCCTTATAACTAAGTTTGTTAAAGAGGAAGGGAGGCAGAGAGATTCCCAGAATGACATGAATTCCTTCACTCTGTGACCTTCTGCCTGAGATGTCACAAGGCCATATGCTCCTGAGACAATGAGGAGAAGATACACACACACATACACACACATTCAGACACACAGGGACAGGCCTCGGTTTATCTACGCCTGAGGAGGAGTTGAAGGAGGTATTGTTAAAAGTTAACCATTGTGTCTTCCTCAGCAGGGAGACAATTGCCAGGCCTTTCTGTGGTTCTTTGGGGGGGGGGGGGGGTAGGCAGTTTGTGCTAGGGGCGAAGAGAGCAGCAAGTCTTTGTAACAATGTGAGGACTCAAGGAAACCAAATGAATATATGGTTTTAAGCAGCAGATTGTGTGTGGGAGCTGAGCACTCACAGTGTGTCACTTAGGGGACACCTTGTATCAGACGCTGGACAATCATGAGAAACTCCCACATTTCTTCTGGTTCGTCCCTGACAGTTAAGTTATTTTATCAAAAATGCTGGATAAAATGTTTTTTTTTTATTGTTTGTACAAATGCAACTGCAGCATCACAACGTTCCATCCCTCTGCACATGTTCTCATACTGACCATGTGAGCATCATCGTACCCGCAGCACTCTCATTTCTCCAGGAGATGGATGAGATGAGTGTTCTCCTGTCAGTGATCACCTGTCATTATGCAAAAGGGAGAGATTGGAGGCGGTTGGAGGTGCTCTATTGTCTTTCCCATAATGAAAAAGGGAAAACCATCCTCACCTAATGATACATCACTTGAGTTTTGTCAGTATAAGAGTTATGATTCACAGGGAGCATAATAATATGTTTTAAAGGAGTGTGTAAGTATTGTATCCACTTTTCCTCCTTTTTGATGATGTCTTATTTGGAGAAATACACCAGAGGACTCACTCTGTCATTTTACACTGTACAGCCATGATGATGCCATGATGATGTCATCATGACTATATCAGTATGGGTTTTGGAAACTAGAGATTTATGACAGAAAACCTGGTGCGCAGCCAGAGGTGCTGAGCTGCACTCATCAATTCTTCCATTACACTGTATCATGGGAAATGTAGGATCCAGCATTTTTGAAAGAGCTCAGTCAGTGTAAATAGTCAGAATATCTACGCCTTTTCTACTTGATTTTGATTACTCAGTATTTAAACTTCAAGGAATAAGACACCAAAACACAGGAACACTCCTACTTAAAGTCTGGTATTAATCTTTCACTTTTTAATTTGAACATTCATGGTTATTTGGAGTCATGTGTCTGGCCATGTGGCAGATGTAAGTCCAATATTCTCTTCCCTTTAACTCAATTTTTATCTCCTTCAGCTGCTAACAGAGAAAATGACAAGCGTTTCTTGGATGTGGGCTTGTTATCTAACCAGGAGATAACTGATTGTCTGCTGTTTGTTGCTGGTCAATTAGTACTCAGTGGGTTTTTTAGAGCTATTTCAATCAGGACAAGTTAATAAGAGTAGACAGAGTGAATATAAACAGTAAAATTAGTAGCCAGAATGTTCAAAACAATTACCTGAAAGATGGTAAAACACACTTTGGAGTTGATTTCAGATTTGCGTTATAATTCTCAATGAGTTCATTATTTAGTGCTAGTCATGTAATCCATTATTAATGTAGAAATATTCATTACATTGACTTTAAATAAAGGATTTTTGCTTTTTCTGGTAGTTGCTTACTTTATGATGATCCCTCTGCAAATATGCTCCCATATATCTGGTTGCTAAATAAATGTTCTTGGCACTCTTACCGGAATTAATGTACCAGATTACTGAACTAAATTAGCCACAGTGCTATGAGACAATGCTAACTACTGAGGCGATCTGTGTCAACAGTCTTGTTTTGATTTGACTCATGCTTGTGTGGGTTATCACACCCACAGGGACAATAGAAATTACCCCAGCTCTCTAAAAGGCAATTAATCTTAATTAGGAATAATTATGAGGCGAGGTGGTCCCTCTCAGTTCCTCTCAGTTCCTCTTATCCTCCTTTGTTGTGTGGGCAACTCTGTTGAGAGCTTGTACATTTCTGACAAGATGGAGGAAGAAAACAGACGAGGTTTTTTCCCATCTCATCTGCCCTGACAGGATTTCTTCATTTGAATTACAAATAGTGTTTCTCAAAGCTGTCATGATGGAAATGAAAGTGAGTTTATTCAAGCCAATATGATCAATTATACCTGATTTATTACAGAGCAAACAACACATATATGCTGATGGTTTTTATGTGATTGATGCATTTTATTTTTTCTAAAAAAAAAAAAGAAGAAAAAAGAAGAATCCTTCCCTTTCTATCAAAGCCAGACATTGTTTTGCAGTGATTTCATGTCATAATAATATGGAAGAAAATCCACCAAGCTCTTCTTCCAGTCTCAACTTCCCCCGCTCTCCAACCAACACAGATGCCTCAATCCATCAGTCTTCACTGTTGACAAGGCAAAGCCACACTCCCTCTTTTGATCTCCCTGCAGGGGCCCTTTGTATGTGTGTGTGTTTTCCTGTGCCCATCTGTGTCTGGGCGCCCATCTGTGGGTTACCACACATCCCTGCTTCTCCTGCCCTCAGGCTACAAAACCAGCTCAGCACCAGTATTCAGCATCCTCTGCACACATGTAGCACCCCCACCCTTTCTTGAAAGCACCAAGAGGTGAGCTGTTTGCATAAAAATGCACCAGTCTTATTAGCCTGAATCAGAAGGTTGAGCTGTAACAAAGGAAAACGCCCCATACAAACATTGAGATGCCATAAATTTGCCCTAATTGGTGCACACATGACTGTTTTTTTTTCTTTCAAGTATGTATACATGCTTGAAATTCTGTATTTTGTCTTAACAGTAATTATCTACCACATGCATAACCTGGTAGCTGTATGTTTAATTTAGCAGCCCAAACTCCAGGAACAAAAAGTGTTGGTATTGTATATTTCTGCAAACCCCAGATTTGTTAACATGATACATTTCTTTGTATTTTACATTTCTATTTTCTGTTTTGCAATGCTGTGATTAAGGGTTGGTTTAGGCAAAAGAAGCACTTGTTTGTGGTTAGAAAAAAAATCAGGTTTCGGCTGTAAATACCAGGTTTTGAAACCACAAACTGGCATGAAAATGTCCTGGTGTCACACTAAAACACTGGTTTGGTCAACTGAACCAGGAAGCAAACGGGTCTTAAACAGGTCAACTGTTTATAAAAATAAATAAACAACAGTACAAATTTTATTCAGTACATATGCTATGTACAAATTAAAGATTACTGGTTTTCAGAAATGTAAAATGACATCAGTTTATTCTTTTTTTAAATGTATTATTATCTGTTTATTATTTATGATAATAAAAGCCCATATGATTAAAGGCTCTTTTTTTCAGTGCCTGAACAAAAAGTTCTCCAGAGCTTTTCACTGAAACAAAAATGCCTGACGGAGCAGAAAATAACACATAAATAACAATAAATTAAAATAACAAAAGTTCTCAGCATAAAAAAAATTTAAACAATGAGCTTAAAGATGCTAAAATGCTATGCAGCACAATAACACCAAAATCAGGAGATAATTATGTGTGAATTTATCACCCTGAGCCATTTTTTTTGTATTACATGTTGACTTTGGACCCCTTTTCTGTACAAAAGAATATTTGCAAATGCAGCTTTGAAATTGGGTCAGCACTGTCACTTCCCAGCAAGAGAGATTTGCATTGGTTTTCTTTAACAATCCAAATGAATGCAGGCCAGTGGAAGCATGGAGCTGCCCATGAATGTGAATAAGAGTGACAAGGTCTGTCTGTCGTGTTCAGACTGTAATGGACTGAGGGGTCCAGGGTGTTCAGTACCTGATTCTGCCTGATATGAATAAAAAAAATCTTACAGGAAATGTTTACCAGAGTCTCTCTGTTACAGATTTTTTGACTAAACAATCATTTTTAAAGCAGCTTTGCAGACTGATATCTGAGAGACACTTGGGTTCCAGATTCTCTGGAGGGAGTTGCAAAATGTTCTTACATTACTGCTACTTCAGAAGTGGCATTTTATGGTCTTCATTTTATTTAGAGGTTTTTTTTGTTTTTGTTTTTTTTTGCTGCAGGCTGTTGACATCTGCTCTGTTTCAACGTGTTTACCAAGTTTTTGTTGCGCGCACGCACGTATATAACCTGTTCTGCATGAGCCTGTCAAGGTTTTCAAAAGCCATTTGAGGTCCTCAGTTTTGTCACTCGGCAGAAAGAAGACTCAAGGCTGCAGCTGCAATTCTTATTTCTTTGTCTACAAATTCTTGATCTAATTATTGCATCACTCTTCCTCCAGCGTCCATAGAGAAATATTACATGTCACATGTTGCTGCCCTGACAACAGTTTGAGCTCCTGTGTTTTTGGTTTTTTTTGCTGTCCACATCTTTGTACATCCTGTACAAAACACAGAGCTATAGACCTTGACTGATCATGCAGTTGGATGCATGAATACACAGAGTAAACGTGCAGACAAAATAGAACGACTGTTTCTGCCTCAAGGCTGGTGTGCCAGCGATGCAGTCAGGAACCAGGGCATCAGTGCTCACCACTAGATGTCTCACTACTGAACAGTATGTACCGATCTGCTGCAGAGAGGACACAGTGGGTGAAGGATTCATGCAATGTACCAAAACAATACAGAGACACAGAGATGCTGGATTTGGTTTTGGAGGTGACGCTGCCATTTTTGAAGTTAGAATGGATGTTGTGGTGCACGAAAACAATGTCATCATTCAAGTTATGTGTTGCATATTTCACTACACCACTTAATGCTGCTCTGATATACTGTTTGTGCTAACAAATGCTCAAATTATTATGTGTACCGTCAAAGGCTCTCTTGTAGTGACAAACTCATTCCTGGCTCTGCAGCTCCACTCAGCTCTAAGCTCTTCTGCATATTTCAGCTCATTGTTTGGGTTTTAGAGCTCCTAGATTTTCTGTTCTGTTTCACTCGCAGAGATTTCATCTACAGTTTCCAGTAGCATCTGTCAGCTGATTTAAGTGGAAGGGTTCGAAAATATTTCTGCAGCGAACAGCACAGAGTTAGCTGGTGAAAAACTGTGGTGCATTTAGCAAACGGAGAGCAGGATACTAAGAAGAGTTGGTTGTGATGGTGACCATATAAGAGCTTAAGTAGCAAGAATGTCAAACTTACATTGATGAGGTGAATGCTATTGTACCTCTGGATGTGTGAAATGGCTAATGTTCGCTAAATCACTCACCATAGCCAACTTTTATGTAGATTATAAGTCAATAGTGTACGTATGATTCCTCCAGTTGGAAAACAAAATACTAAATGCAGCTTTTAATCTTGACTATGAAGAACTGATGTTTTTTATATGTTTGTTTGACTTTTGATTCAGCAGCCGCCTGGTAAAGAAAAAAATGCAATACAAAACATTACTGAATATGCTTGTTGACAATGGATTTTGCCCATAACCAGCCAGAGGCCACATGTGCTCGCTCATCTTTTATCTTTATCATTGCATCATTGCTAATTGATAATGCTGCAGGGTGCTTGAAGTCCTGATGAACAAAAGGAAACAATCAAACATAACGTTTTAGAATATGAGAGGTCCTCTTTAAATCAGCTCACTTGTCTGCTGGCAGAGAACAACAAACAAAACTGTTATGGCCACCAAAGCAGAAGTGGAGCCTGGCTTTATTGACACATTCAAAACAATCAGCTGAGTCTGTTATAACATATACAGACATGCACACACAGTGACACACACAGACAGGGGAATTTTTGCATTATCTTATGTAACAAAAATGCAAAACAGCAGGTGATTTATCAGAGGACATTTTAGCAGATAGCAATGTAGTTGTATTTATCCCGAATGGTTTGTATGCATATATGTGGAATTATCTGTACTCTGTGTTGACCGAGTGCATTTGGCAGTTTGTGTACATATCTGTCAGCCTGTGTGTGTTTGTGCGTGAAAGACTGCGAAACACTCCAAAAATGCTCAATAACACTGCCCTGCTGCCCTGCCAAATATCAGTTATGTAATTGCATTGCTTTCTTCGAGTCTGTTCCTGTGAACTGCCGTTCCTTTACCTTTCTAAATCTCTGTCATGCTCTTTCATTTTTTCTTTCCCGCCGTTTCTCCCTTTTTCCCTTTTGCTCCTCTCATATACAGCATCATTTTCCTTCTTTTCCCAGTTTGTCTCCACATTCTTTACATCCTCCTCTGATTCATCATTTTGCACAGCATCATTCTCTTTTTCCCCCCTCTTCTCGTCTTCTCATCTTCTCCTGCCGACACTTGTTATGCACTTGCTTTCTGGCACACACACACAAGCACCCCTCTCCTTTTCACACTCACTCCCTCTCTCTTTATCTCTCTCTCTCTCTCTCTCCAGGGTACAGTCTGTGCTGACAGTCTGTTCCTCCAGAATTGATTTCTACCCAGAATGCAATAAAAGTCATTGAAGAACCAGGAGGAGCAACTGAGTAACAACGACTTATCAATCAGTGCTACTGACGTGTATGTGTGTGTGTGTGTGTTCACATGTAATTTGGGTTGGGCTGTTCCATATGCTCGTGCCGCACACACATGCAATGAAGCGAGGTGATTTACCTGCCTTCACATCATGGTGTGTTTGTACATGTGAAAGCAATGTGGCTTGCTCACTCCTGGTATTCAGTGTTCGCTTGTGTCCTCATCAGGCTGAATGGATTTGCTGCCACCTTGATGCTTTTTCTATAACTGCTAATCATTAGCTGTGCTGACTTTTAATTAGAATCAATTTTTCATTTAATTACACACAGCTGTTGTTTTTGCACAGATGTGGTTATGACACTCAGTGACACAGGAAGATATAAACAGATCATAGAGCCAAAGACAAACTGTGGGACAGAGTGAGAATTAACATGTGCTACATTTCCTGCTTTGATTTTTTTAGCTAAACAGAAAACATTCTCCCTTTCACTTTAATGGAAAGTCCATTTGTACTTATTTCTGATTATATAAGCAGCAATAAAAGCTTTAAAAAAAACTAAAAAATTGTTTGGAAAGAGTTGAAAATGCTGAAAACATGGTGGTTTGATCAATTCATTGATACATCACACACTGGAGACCTCACAACTGTCATCAAAGTATAATCAATGTGTTCCTAGACTCTGATTGGTTCTCAGAGGTATAGGACCTCTTCATTCTTCAGATTGCCCCACCCCCTTCAATAAGTGGGAAATAAATGGCGAAAAAACCCAAAGAAATGCACAAAAAGTCTTCAAAATTTGGCCAAGTTTTGTGGATGAATGTGATGAATGACTTTGACTTTAATAGTAAGAGGCAGCTGAATTAAAAGGCTTTCAGGGGCTTTTAACATCACAGTTTAACCTCAATACAAAGAATAAGTCATTTTGACTTCAGTTTTCCAGATGCTGATATCCATCTCTGCGCTTCCTGCTCTCTGCCCATTCAAAACAAAAGTAAATTGAATTTTTTTTCTGGTTTCCACAGTAAAAAATTTTAACAGCAGCATGAGTTCCCTTTTTATTCACTTTGAACAGCTGGAAAGTGTCTTAACCAAAGAAACAGTCCCCGAGAAAACTGCATTCTGTGAATATTCAGCAATACAAGGGTATTGTTATGCAAAGAATGTTTATTAAGGTAGAAGCAGAAATGTGAAAGATATGAGACTGAAACTCCGTCGCTAGATACCAAGAGGGAAGTGAGAAAATCAGCTTTTTATTTAGGGTGAACTTATCCTTTAGAAAAAAATAAGCAGTGGATGAGGTGAAGGGTTAGATAGAGAAATAGAAATTGCGTTTGTGTGCAGCTCAGCTTGCAATAGCTCAGTGTAATGAGCATCTGGACTGAAAAGCAATCCTCTCCCTTACCCTCTCTCTTGTGTATGTGTGTGTGTTGTGTTTGTGTGTGTGTGTGTGTGTGTGTGTGTGTGTGTGTGTGTGTGTGTGTGTGTGTGTGTGTGTGTGTGTGTG
>JAQNCA010000009.1:3454072-3468541 GCA_029783725.1 Acanthurus tractus
TGTGTGTGTGTGTGTGTGTGTGTGTGTGTGTGTGTGTGTGTGTGTGTGTGTGTGTGTGTGCGTGTGTGTGTGTGTTAGTAGGAGGTCAACACCATCCAGTGGGTAGCAGCTGTCATTTTTCCTCTCCAGTCTCCCAGATTACATGCTGGAACCTGTGGCAGTCCAGACACCACAGACACACTGATGGGTGGGTCCCAGACTAGGTGTCCATTGATCAGTCTGGAAGGTCAGAGTCAGGTGGAGTGGGGGTGGTTGAGGGAATGACATGAAGGGCGACACAGGAAGTGGAGGGGGTCGACCCCTTTCCATCTTTTCTCCCCTCTCTCCACCTATGTTCCCGGTCGTCGCTCCTCTCTCCAGCTTCAGACCTTCTTTTCTTCTCCCTTCTCAACAAATTTTCTCTTTTCACATTATGAGTAATTACCTGTTTTGTAAATATTAATACTCCTGTCAGACGATGAATTCATTTGTATATTTGGTAAGTAAACAAAGCAAGCATCTACATTTTTACAGCTCAGTTCGACTTTCCTTTTGTAATCTGAATGAGGACTAAAATTACACATTCGTATGCTCAACTATTTCTGAACATCTGTTTTGAAACTATTTGTCAGCATGATCAGGCACATATGCATATTTTACACACACACAGGCAAATACACACAGGCTTATGCAAGTTAGCCCCACATTTCTTTGTTCATTCCCATCTTTATTTGCTGTCTCTCTCTCTTTGCTTTGTAAGTGTGATTGTTTTGCTTATACGCAGTGTAGCATGCATGATAAAATCACGTCGTGCACTTAGCTGCCGCTGCTACGACAGCCCCATGGGGATCATTACAACCTCATTTCATCTAATCTAATCTGATGATTAGAAACGACCACATAACATTAAAATGAAACACAATTCTATGCGTAGTTTGTTATACCAAAGGCTGCAGGGGCATTATGCAAGCAAAACAATAATAAAAGGGGTATATGTCAGTCTGAGTGCAGCCATAGAAGTAGTTCGATACCATTCTCATGTCTGTCTGATAAATATGAAGCCACAGCCAACAGCTGGTTAGCTTAGCTTAGCATAAATACTCGAAACAGGGAAATTGTCTGTTTAAATTTCTTGCCTGGGTGCACTGACTTTTGTAAGTAACCTGGTTGCCTAGAAACTTCAAGGTAACAAGTGACCCTGTGAAGGCACTGAGCCTTGATGTTCAAGAACAAAGTACTGCAAATAAGCTTGTTATAAGTCTTAAATTTTTATGTTGATTAAGGAACATAAATTGTTCATGAGTGAGCTTTAAAAACTGTTTTTTGACCGTCTGGTAAAGCCATGACTTACAGTGTTTACAATACCAGTACCAAGCTAAGCTAGCTGTCTGCTGGCTGTAGTTCTCTATATCGCAGCAGACTGGTGTCAGTCTTCTCTTCTAATTCTAAACAAAAAAAGTGCATGAGAATATTTCCGAAAATGTTGAACCATGCTTGTCTAATAAAGAATTAGGGAACACAACCAATATAGCCCAGATGCAGACACAGGTGGTTGAGCAGGTGCAGCTCAATGTTTTAAATGTAGGAAAAAACAACAACACAAGAAGCTTACAGGTGGTGGAGGTCTGAGGAGACTCAGAACCAGATGAAGCTAGTCCAAATGAGGTAAACAAATCTGAGAGGATCAAGCAAGAAACAAAAGTCCAATCAGTGAGCAAAGTCTACTGACGAAGATCCAAAATTCATCATTAGAACTAAATACGAGGGGAAAAAAACGTATGCACTTACTTGACACACAAAGTTCATTTGTGGTAATTACATGAGAAATTAATTAACTAATTGAACACAGGTAGCATGTGTTCAAAAAAAATAACACACAAAGACAGAAAGTAAAACATGACACATAAGAAAAGACTGCCGACACAAAATAGAAAATACTAAAACTTAAAAGTAAACTGTGACATGCTGCACATCAGCAATATATCATTAAATATTAACATGCATAGTGAAGATCAACACCATCAGCTTCTCCACTGTGGGAGCAGATTACACTTAATTGGAGTAATAATGTTTCACTAATCCCGCGAGACTGTCGCTTGCATGTCTCTGCCGTATGTATGAGCATTTTTTAGTGGGAAACGCAGAGGGAGACAGATCAGAGATTCAGCACACATCACAAGTTACCCCTCAAATGTTCTTGCAAACAAGACTCACTAATCCATTAGGGAATTGGTGTAAATTAGCTATTTTTCCTCTGAGCTCTAACACAACATATCCATGTAAAAGTCTGCATGAAGAGAACATTTTCCAGAATAATGCTTTCATTTACATATCAATGACATGTTGCATTAAACAGAAAAAATGTATAATTTTGTATATATAAATGATTTAGAGAGCAGGGGAAGGGTGGCTAACCTCACTCTACTTATTTTATCTAAAAAGACATTTCTTTTCATTTGAAGGAGCTGGTCCTTGCAACCGTTCACTTTTGATGATTAATTCAAAGCAGGAAGGCAGATTAAGCATCTCAAAGTCTATGTAACAAGGCAGAAGACAGAGAGGGATGAGATAAAAGCGCCAAGAGAAAGAGAGATCAGGAGCAGGAGGGAGAGAGAGAGAGAGAGAGAGAAAGTAATTTCGGACGGGGGGAAATTGAAAGATTGCTGCCTCTGTTTCTCCAGTCTGTTAGTTATGTGTCTTTGTAGGCTCTCTCCTGGGAAACGGAGGATCTAACCCTCTAAAGTCTCCCTGTTTCATGTAGGGTCAAGATCTTTTTGATCAGGGGTGACTGAGGATAAAAGCGCAGGAGGGGAGCCGGGGTGGGTGGAAGAAGAGTAGGCAAGAGTAAAACTGAGAAAGAGAAGAATAGAGGATGAGTGACAGAGGATAGGGCTTTGAGGGAAAGAGATTGGGGGGGGTGGGGGGGTTCTGAGTTTGATGGGAAGATGAGGTGGACAGACAAGGATTTCACGCTGTCTGCTTCGCTGCTGAGCTGGAGGGGGAACTTCAGAGGAGCAGTTACAAGAAGGATGTTTCTCAATCACGCTCGTCAAGAGCGAGTGTGCCAAAAGTTTGTTGCAGCATAGTCCAATGGCTCGGAAAAGACAAGACCGAAGTGGTTTCATATGGCAAGAAACACAAGTGTCAGCAGTTGTTAGAGTGTGTCTGCAAAATGTGTGTGTGTGTGTGTGCAGCTGTCGAGGAGACATGACATTGCAGACACAGAGCGTTGCTTCCGTATTGACTCTCTCGGAGGGAGGGCTCTACATCATGAGCTTGATATTGATTACAGAGTATGATATGCATGGACGACATCAGATACTGCAGCCAGATGTCCACATGAAATCACTGAGTCCATCATAGATGCACATACACACACACACACACACACACACACACACACACACACACAGGCACACACAAACGCATCTTTCTGTCCTTGTGAGAACCCTTTTGATATAATCCATTCCCTTCCCCCTTACCTTAACCTAATTCTGACCCAAACCATTATACAAAGTTGTAATCCTCAAACAATCATTTTTAAGTTGACGACCAGCCTGAATGTCCCCCCAATGCAGAAATGTCCTCACAACGCAGGTTTAAAGCTTAAATGTGATTTAATTAAGAAACCGTAACAATTATGTACACATGCACAACTGCTTGTTATAGAGGATGCCCTTGTTTGGCAGCATGATGACAACATACAGGTACCCGAGCAATTTGCACCCGTGTCTTCTCACTCACTCATATGCTGATATGCAAACCATGTTATTGTGTTTACATGATTATTACGAAAGCAGGACACTGTCATCTTACAAAATTATGTCATATAACCAGGTGCTCTCATAACATTCCCGCCGCAGCGCCTCACTGTGTGTGTTTTTGAGCGTGCTGCACCTTTAAACGGAAGGCGTGGCTCCGCTACTACGACCCGCCTTTTATCCATAATAGCCAACCCTCCTTCCCCTGGATCATAGTGCAGTAGTCGGCAAAGAAAAGTGACCACAGCCAAAGCTTATCCAGCCCTCTGAGCGGCGGGACTGCGACCAAACGGACTCGTTTACCCTCACGACTGTTTACAACCTGAAGTGAGACAGCAAGCGGATCAGCTTCAGCGCTCGCATCTGAAGGCCAGAATTTTTAACGCGGAGGAATCATTGTGGCTGCTGCTTTTTTGGACACTTAATTTGCGCACGGTGGATCTATGAGGACGCAGGAGGGTTTTTCACTCTCAACACCAGGTAAAACTCTTTTTAGTATACAGCTGAAGCTCTTGTGAGGACGTTCACACACACACACACACACAGGCGCAAGGATAGACCTTTCAAGCCGTAGAGATGAACCACATGAAGTTGCGGCTTTTGCAGCTTTTCCAGCGCGCCTACTGCTTAATTAACTGATCGGCGCTCTTTAAGCCGCAGCTGAATTCTTTGAGCTTGATAAGGAGTTGAACCGAGGTGGAGTCAGATAAACTACTTTACATACGACTCTCCAGTCTGATTAGCTTCATTGGCAGGCAGGACGAGTACCTGTCTATCCAATTAATCTATTTAAATCAAATTTAATCTATTTACCGCCGAGCCGTCAGCAGAATGTAGAAGCCCCTGCCCTCCTCTCGGTCTGTGGATGTCACTGTATACTACTAAAACACTGTTATGTAATGAAACACTGTTGCGAAACTTTAACTTCTCAGCAGCACCACAGTTGTTTAACTTTAACATGCCGCATTTAAACAGAAGATGCTTTGTATTTATTCTTGTAAATCCCCCCTTAGTTGTGTTTCACTCAGTGTATGCCATTCATTAACCTCATAGCTGAGGACTCCGTTGTAGCCTTAATTGGCACATCATGTTCTGATAGATGTAGCCTAATTACTTTATCTGCTACACTTCACTATATGTGTTTCCCTTAATAGTATAAGGGGTTTTTTCTGTTAAGACAAACAATTTGACTATAATTAAGCCGGATTGGTGCATTTTAAATAGCTGTATTATGTCTGGTTACAAAATCAACCCATTCTCACCCAGAGGGTTACATGCATACGGACAGGGCTGTGATTATTTTGATGAGAATAAAGCTCAGTTCTCATACAACTGTTGGCTCTGTGTCTGCAGACAGAGGGAACAGGGAGTGATTCACCCCCTCCTGCCAGCAGCCCCCATGCCGGGCATTAGCTCCACCGCGTCTCGTTATGAAAACTGGGACATGGACCCCCTCGACCACTACCAACATTATTTCTACGACGATCACCACGACCCGGATGAGGATTTCTTCAAGTCCACGGCGCCAAGCGAGGACATATGGAAGAAATTCGAACTGGTACCGACCCCGCCCATGTCACCTATCCGAGCGGTGGAAGGGTCGGGCAGGGTCGGACTGCTGTACCCGTCTCTCGGGGACAAGCTGGAGTGGGTGTCTCAGTTCTTAGGACAGGAGGATGAGCAGCAGCAGCAGCAGGACCTGCCCTGCAAACTGACCACCACCAACGACTCCTTCGGGAACCTGAGCTCCATCATCATCCAGGACTGCATGTGGAGCGGCTTCTCGGCCGGGCAGCAGCTGGAGAAAGTTGTAGGGGAGCGCTGCGTCTCCTGTCCCGGGACGGGGGCGGCTGCCAAAGTCGCAGCCGGGTCTGCTATTACGTCCCCTGGGAGGGCGCAGAGTTCCTCCGCCGAAGCGTCGGCCCTCTGCGGGCTGGCGGCGGACTGCGTGGACCCGGCAGCGGTGCTCACTTTCCCGTTAACCGGCGGATGTAAGAAACAAGTTTCCTCCGGTTCAGAGTCTCACACCGACTCATCAGGTCAGTAACAGACACATATGCAAAATATTGGACTTTGGCATCTGAAAAAAACATGTTAATGTAATAACTCTTCTGTGACTTGTGGTTTGTCTGTGGTAAGGTGAGCTTTACTGTTCTTTACTGTCCTTCCTTTATCTTATTTGCATGTTATACTTTGTGCCTGTGAGACTCAGGAGGTACTTCAGTGGTCATAAACTCACCTCATGGTAGTTTTCTTATGGTATCTCAACAATATTCCCTCAGTTGTGCACTTTGTAGTTTGAATTTTTACTTGACCTGTAATATTTTTAAAGGTTTGACTCCAGTTCGGTTTGACTTCAGGTCGATCTGACCTTTATGTGATCTTTCCTCCCTTTATTCAGTTGATATTTTCCTTCGATTAGATATTATCTGGCCATAAGGGTTGCATGGCACATGATGACTGCATTGCGTTACCTTGGCGCATGCAACACATGCTTCAAACCCAGAGAGTGACACGCCCATTGAAACATCTGCTGCTTGGCCAGGCTCCAGCAGACCAGCTGCTACCTCTCCCTGTTCCTCCAGTCTGACTTATAATAACAATATCCTCCTCTCCGCGCTCCCTGGCTCAGATTTGACATGAATTCAATAAGCAGACTCATTATTATTGGAACTTTATGTAACACTGAGGGAAGGAAAATCGGCCCTCTTTTAGTTATGTCTAACTCAAATTTTCCCTGACTGACAACCCATTCTTTCCATTTCCAACCCATATGATTGAGATTGCTATTTAGGCTGACATGTGATGCTGAGCTTGGACCATGCATAATGGTGTGTGGAATGTCACAAAGGGAACTTGTTGCTGCATTCCTCCGCTCAACAGGCTGCAGCGCCAATTGTGTCAGTGGGTGGATTTGGTCCGAGCCAGCCCGGGCTGTGAATAGAGTGGGATTAGCCATTTAGGAGGTCGGCTGGGCCTGCAGAATTCTTTGACATGAGCTTCAGGCAGCATTTCACACCATTTCAGGGGATAATACGCGCTCAAAGAGGAAGAGAATGAGCAATCAGAGGAAATAAATGTATGCTAAAGCTCTAATAAAAAGCCATTATTAGGCTACTTGAGGGGAATCGTTCTGTTTGGTTTGTAATATGAGATGTCATCTTTTGTCATATAAACGCCGCTGGAAAGAATAGGCATGAACCCCTCCCTCCAAAGCTCTTCCCCCCCGACCTGTCTTTGTGTTATTCATATAGAGATAACTACTTTTAGAGCAGTAAAATACACAGAGGTGCAATTATTTCAAAAGGTGTTTTTCAATTTAAAAGAGCTTTGATTTTCTCCCCCGAGTCTAGTCAGTTGGCGGGAATCAAGTCGATAAGACCTCTCCTCATGTTTAATATCCCACTTCCACTTGAGTAAATAGAGCAGCAAATGGTTTCAAACGTGCGTAGCATTGAGTATCAGTACGTTCAGTTTAGCAAGTTGAGAAGTTGCTGATTTCCTTCTTCACCCAACCTGTTTCTACCTCTCATACTGAGTCCATGTGAATGAAAGGGGCTGGTTTCCGCTCAGGGAGCTGACCTAGTGTTTGAATCATCAATGAAAGTGTGTGTGAGAGAAAGATGTGGGTTTCAGAAGGATGTGTGGGGTAAGTTTTTACTGACACATTTAATTGATTTAAAGAGGCTTGGTGAGTGTGTCCATTGAGATGGTCTTATGTGACTCATCTCTCCAACTTCAGCTGTCGCCTGCAGTCATCACCAGCTTTTCTGCATAATCGAGCACATAATTGAATATCTTTGCTCTTGCTCTTTCAGATGATGAAGATGATAAAGATGAGGATGAAGAGGAGATCGACGTGGTGACAGTGGAGCACAAGCAGCAACGCAAACCTCGGCGACTGGTCAACACTCGCAAACCGGTGACCATAACGGTGCGGGCCGACCCCCTCGACCCGGGCATGAAGCGTTTCCACATCTCCATCCACCAACAGCAGCACAACTACGCTGCGCCCTCCCCGGACACGCTCCCAACACCGGCTGAGCCGCCTCGAAAGAGGGTCCGGCAGGAGACCTCCACCCAGGCCACCCAGCCCCACCAGAACTCTCATTACCACCAGCCTCGACCTGGCCACGCCCCTCTGAACTTGGACAGCAGGAAGTCTCATGTGACTGTGGCTGGAGTGAGATCCGAGTCCCCTAACCTCAGCGCCTCCTCTCCTACCTCCTCCACGTCACCTTCATCTCCTCCCTCATCATCCTCGTCCTCCTCCTCCTCAAGCTCCCATCCCCAAAGCTCCCCCTCTAAGGCTCACTTCCTCTCCCACCTCTCCAGCCCCCAGTCGTCGGACTGCGAGGACACAGACAAACGCAAGGCGCACAACTTCCTCGAGCGCAAGCGAAGGAATGACCTGCGCTCGCGCTTCCTGTCGCTGCGGGACGAGATCCCTGGCTTGGCGGACTGCCCCAAGACGCCAAAGGTTGCGATCTTGACTCGAGCCACCGAGTACCTGCAGCAGCTGCACACCAGCGAGAGGCAGAAAGCTCAGGAGAGGAAACAGCTCAAAGCCAGGCAGCTTCAGCTGCTGCAGAAGCTGGCGCAGCTCAAACGGTCATGAGCCGTCACCTCACATACACACACACACTCACAGAACTGAGCGGGACTTGATGAAGGAGAGAAAGACACTAACGTTCACTTTGGATTGGTCACGTTGGAATAGTGCGGTTGGGTTTGTTATTTTTGTGGTTTGCACATTAGCTTCTGAGTGATTGACGAGACCATAAGCCGGTCAGGACAGCGAGCTAGGGACTGATCCTATGGGGCATCTTAAAGGCAGATTGATAAGTCCATGGTTACTCAATATAGGTTTGTCAAATTGTTATTTTCCCCGTGCAAAAAAAAAACAAAAAACTATTGCTTGCTACAAGAAGGCTTGTTGTGAATGCAGCAGCTTCTAGTTAAAATCAAATGCTACAGATGTGCTGTTTAACTGCTGCATGGTCTGGTCAGATGTCTCCTTGATCATGGCAGGGCTCGGTGTGCTTACGCAGCATTGATGTCTCCACTTCCTGTCAGTCTGAAAGGCCCCCTGAAGTTTCTCTGTAGCGTCTCCTTCAAATTTCAACTTCTCTGCAACCCCCTGCTGCCAGCACTTGGCTTACAACTTGTACATTTTGTTATCAAGTTGTGCCATTTTTTGCTCCATGTTCTTTTCCCAGTTTCTTTTCTTGTCTCTCCTTCTCCGCAGCATCTGACTTCTTCCCTTCTTGTCCTTCTCTTCACTCTATTTTTTTTTTTCTTTCTCCCTACCAGCAGTTGAAGTTTCTAGCTTTCTGCTCGCTGATGCAGGGATTGCAGGGGGGGCTGTAGTGGGACTGCACTGAGCCATGCAACAATAACAACTGGAAGGATACAGTATGTTCTGCACCTCCTGGAATAGCTCAGGTTAAGTCCTATCTTCTGTGCCTGCAGGTTTTCCATTCACAACCCAAGTGTTTTCTTCTTGCATCATTGATGATTCAACAGCAGCACCATGCCTGCAGTCATGTCCTGTTTTGTAGCATAATTTGGAGAAATAAATTGAAGTATGAAAAAAAAAAAAAGACGAGAAATTACATTGCCATGCCGGCGTCTTAAGAGATTGATCCTGTTTTCAATCAGCATCTGCAAAAACATTCTAAAGATCTTCACCAAGAGTTCACTACTTCTTTATTATTGTTGTGCCATGGAGAACAGCCAAAAGGTGAATTGTGGCTTCAAATGATCAACCAAAATAACTATTAGAGAATGGCTTAATTGTAATCTGTATGTTAAAGAAACATGAATATGCCAACTTTTGCCTGTCGATGATGCCCACTGAGTTCCAACTGTACATTTCTTTCATCTTGCTGTCTGATATAATTGTAAATTGTTATTTTTTTCTCTTGTTTTGTTTGCATTTGAAGTAATGCCTAGAGAAGCCTTTCGATGTATGTAGACTATCCTGTTGGATGTTATGTATATAATACCCTTTCTGTACAGTCCCTTCCAAACCAAAACCAGAGCTGTCTACTATACTCATCCTAGTTTTTTTGTTGGGCCCCGTGTCGTAAACTGGGGCCAAGCTTGCTGGCTTTTCAAAGATAACTCAAAGCTTCTATTTTTGTTAATAAAATGATTATGCAAAAGAGTCAAAATAAAACACTTACTGAACATTGATCACACTAGCCACTTTGTCACTACTTTTTTGTTTTTGTTGTTTTTTTTTTTTGCAATGCCTACTTGTTTTCTTTACTGTTCATACATTTTTTTTTTCTGTCTCTGGATTTTCTTTATTTGTACAAGTCAGAGTTGACAAAAAGTTTTATACTATATTTTCCTACCGAGTTGTGTTTCAGTGTGAGCTAATGACTGTTTTTGTTATTGTAGCTGGCAGGGCTTCATTGGTGGTTACGTGCTGAAAATTAGCATGTGTGCGCTGCTTTCTCTCTCTCTCTCTCTCTGTTCAGTGGAAAGCACCTGAATGCTCCCGTATTCTATCCAATCACTCTGGCTGACGCGCTCCCTTAAATCTGGTCCTGGTGGTGGGGTGAGGTGGAGGTGGGGGCTTAAGAGGATCTACTGATTAAACTTCTGGCCATGTGTAGCCTTTAGTGACCTTAATGTAACTGCTTTCTCTCAGCTTTATTTTTTTTTCGCTTTTTTTTTTTTTTTTCCGGCAAGCCTGGTGCTCCCTATTGTCCCATAAGCCATGCGACAGAGAACACTGTAGCCCTGGAACTAGTACTGTAAATGACTGGCTCATGACGAGTAGCGTGCCCTGCTCTTACCAGCACTCAGGAAACTCCCAAGTAGTCTGTAGCTCTCATTATAGGGCCATAGGCTGTGCTTGAGAAAAACACCCCCTGCTGTAATATGTTGCTTATCTGGCGTAAATCCAGATCCATACACAGACAGAGAGCGTGTGGTCAGAGAAATAATGATGTACTTGGTTGACCAAATAAATCAGGATGTCATTAATTTTTCCCCATTTCCTCCTTCTAACAAGTAGTGAATTTTTAACAGCTAATTAATTCAGCACAAACCACCATTAGCCCTGATTTTATTTGATTTTTTCCCCCCAATAGGATGCACCCACAACAGTGGTTTGCCCCATTTTTTGTTTTGTTTTGTTCTAATTATTTGATTTGTATTGTTCACTGGTCTCTGCTGTTGGCACAGTCATGGTAGCAGTGGATGTTGCTTACTTACTTTTGGAGTTCAAATATGGTGATTTTTGGAGCCTTGTCTCAGCACTTTGTTGTTTTCTGTACCTCATAAGCCTCTATGTATGAAGAGTCAGAAAATTAATAAATTTATTGTTTGACATCATAAATGATCTGTTTACCTTGTCTGTTTGTCTCTTTTCTACACACACACACACAGATGGAGGAATACTGATCGGCTCTGCATAATGTTTTCAGTGTGCAGCTGGATTATAGCTACAATTCAATTCAGCTTATTCTAAATTGGATCACAGTGTTATTGTAGTGCACACATTTGTTTCCCATTAAAACCACCTGTATGAGTAAACACCCCTCCTCCTCCTCCCCCCATACACCATTTGTTCTGAGCAGTCTCCAAGGTAACCCATCCTGGCATCTTTGCCATAGCAACAAGAATCTTTGCTCACCGCTGCAGAGCTCTGACAGTTTCCATAGAAACAATGCTAACTATTTCTGCAATTCTCCTTTTAAAGGCATGTCATGAACACGGTAAATGTCGCGATCTGATCGAGAAAAAAAAGAAGAGAGGTCTGTCGAGACACTTAAGTGAATTTTAGTTGTGAATTTCTTGTCTGAACTGGGTTTAAATAAAAAGGAACTCCACGTGAGCCAATCAGATCGTGTGACTTTCATCGTTTATACTAAAAATGTTGATATAATTCCATTGATTTAGTCTCCCAGGAAGTAAAAGCCTCGACGATTCCCCCATCAATCAATGTTACCACAGTAACGGAAGCCTGTTGCCTGGTAACAGAGCCCACCTCTCATCTCTCCGCCCACTGCGCATGCGCGCCGTCGTCAGCTGGGCGCCGAGGAAGCAGCATCATGGCGGCGTCCGCGCGCAGCGTGCAGTGTGCTCTGCGGAGAACGATGGTCCCGTCGTTGGTGGTGATTTTGGGAGCTACCGGCACCGGGAAGTCCAAGCTGGCTATCGAGATCGGAAAACGGCTTCAGGGAGAGATAATCAGCGCCGACTCCATGCAGGTAGGGAGACTGTCAACACGGGGAAACGGGCAGCAGGAGTCCTTGACATGGCAGCCATTATGCTCGAGATGAGACCGAATAAAACATCTGCTCTTCTACAAAATGAATGCAGATCCGAAAAGCAGCTAGGAGACAGAAATCCAACACGACCGTCATTCAGAATGTGGAGTTTGTATCCAGCTAAATGTTACTGCGTAGGTTAGCATGCGTTAGCAAAAACGAAAGGCAGAGTGTGAAAATGACTATAAATGTTCATTTCAGTCCTTCATTTCCTCTGTTATGAAGCGGTAAAGATCCGCACTGACACGAACCCGACATTAAAGCTAACTTTATATGTTCGGACAGCAGAGGAGACCATGATAAACATGATCCACAGCAGCTTCTGTCTGCAGGAGCCTGCTGACACTCAGCAGCTGAGGGAAACATGACACACAACATCCTCTGTCCAATGTGTCTTTGTTTAAAAGGCCTTTTAAATAAAGCAAAAGTTCTTTAAAAAGGAACGTTTAAGCACCACTTTTAGTCTTTAAACAGAGTCACACACACCAAAGAGAAAGGATCAACATAGAGCAATGAATTTGAGTGTATGTATGACGGCCTTCATCGCTCCCTTCTACCTCTCGTGTCTTAGTCATGGTGAGGACTTTACTTCCACAGATGGGCCTGTGGGGCCTAACTTTGTCATATCAGGACTGCCTTTATTAAAATCTGATTAAAGAAAGAGGCATAAATTGGCCCAGTGAGAACCTGTTGGCTTAGTGAGAAATACAAGAAAACAAGAAAATATAATACATCAACAACATAAACTTATTTTTTTCACAGCAGAAAAAGTACTAAACTGCAGGCTCAGTAGAAATCAGTAACTGTATGAATCTACAACAAAATATGTAGAAAGATAAACATCTTTATATGTTATTATTAAGCATGCCAATGAGGTTTAAAGGTTCTACGTAAACAATGCGTGATAAGTCACATAATAACTGCACAAATAGAAATGCACCTGATGAATTAAGCCAGTCAGGTGAAGTGTTAGTAAGTGAAGTAAAGTTCTTACAGAGACAAGTACACCAGATATTTAAACAGAGATATTGGTGAAATTAATTCTATATGCAGGAATTTTTTTTCACATAAAAAAATAAAGCACTTTGCCTGAAGCGTAACTGTGATGGAATTTATTAAATATAATTTATATATGTAGTTTACACTTTTTATCTTAACAGTCATATCTTTATATATTGTAGCAGGATGGTAAAAGGTAACAACACATGTAGATGAGTTTTGAGTTAGTCGTTGCCATTCCACTGAAATGTTGTCATTAAAATACTTATTGCTTTATTCATTACTTGTAATCCAGTCACAGTATAAATCATAATTATATTTAAGATGAAGTAGTTAAAAGTTTATCTGATAAGTATTAAGATCATAGAGCCGAATGACAACTGACGACAGCATGTGAGTGTGTACTTATAACAAATTTGCAACATTTAAAAAAAAAAATTTCCCAGGCATGCATCTCTTCCCTCTCTCTCCCTCTCTCTCTCTTGGCCCCACCCTTCCTTGTGGTTCTCAGACTCCGTTGCCACAGCAACCAGAGGGCGTGCGGCCAAAAGAAAAGGTTGGGTTCAGGTTTTGGTTCGGGTCAAAACAGAACACAGCGTGGACACACACTGACGCGCACACACACACAAAGTTACCCCCCTTTTCCAGATCTGTGATCCCTCTGACAGCACAGTTACCCTGCGCGATCACATCCTGTTCACTCTGTCATCACCTTTCTCCTGTTTCAGCACCGCCTCTCTCATTGTCCTTGAGCGTTGGTGTGTGGGTGTGTGGGTGTGTGGGTGTGTGGGTGTGCATGTGTGTGTGTATCCATGCAGGGAGCTACTCTTCCAGCAGTCACCTGGTGCTGGGTAAACTGGGTTACGCTAATAACGTTTCAGCCTAGAATATCTCAGCGACCACCAGCAGCAGCAGCAGCAGCAGCAGCCCTGGTGGAGAGAAACCGTGGCCTAGTTAGAGCACGGCAGCCACAGCCTGTCTCCACGATCCCCCGGCCTTGTTGCTGCCCTCCCGTTGGTGTGTGTGACGGTTTTTGGGAGGGGAAAAGCAGCGGAGAGAGACACGCAGACATGGAGCGAGAGTGAGCGAGAGACGGCTCATGTGAGAATGAGGCTGTGTATAGGCTAGAGCGGGCCTGTGTTGTCTTTGGGATAGGAAACAGTCTGGTCTTGTTTGGGAGAAAGGAGCATTGTGCTGAGCTGGTGCATATTCAGCGCCGCGCTACGCCGGCCCAGCAGCTGATAGTGAATGAGCACACTGTGGCCACTGGGAAGTGTCTATTGTCCCGCGGAGAATTGGTTCCCACACTCCCTAACACTCCTATTGTGTTACTATCAGTGTGGGGGGGGGGGGGGGGGGGGGGGGGGGGGGGGGGGGGGGGGGCGGGCGGGGGGCGGGGGGGGGGGGCGGGGGGCGGGGGGGGGGGGGGGGGGGGGGGGGGG
>JAQNCA010000009.1:3468641-3487952 GCA_029783725.1 Acanthurus tractus
GATTGTGAATGAGCACACTGTGGCCACTGGGAAGTGTCTATTTTCCCGCGGATAATTGGTTCCCAAACTCCCTAAAACTCCTTTTGTGTTAATATCAGTGTCCCCCCCCCCCCCCCCTGCCCGTGGCCCATGCCTCCTACCCACAGTTCATTGGGCATGCAAGGGGGATATTATTCACTCATTAAATGAACATGCTATCCATGGCACACACACAAGTGCTCCGCTGTACTCTTCGGTGAATGAGGCAATGCCAAATAGTGTAAAAAAAACCCCGGCTCACAAAGCGGGGGTCAAGGCACCAGCGGGGTTCCTTCACCCAAAAAAAAAAAAAATTACTCTTCTCTCGCTCTCTAGAAGCTGGAACGATGGGAAAATGTGTGAGTGTGATTTCAGCCTTCGCTGTACCTTCTGCCTCACCTGTCTATATATAGCAGAACTATGTCACTGGGTTATCTTGCGGGTCTTAAATTAGCCATTACTCACTTGCCAAGACTTCTTATTTCATGAAGATAATAAGAGGCTTCAGTGAACCGCGTTCGCAGATGAATTCAGAAGTAAGAAGGCAGTAGCACATTATACGCTTTACTAAATTTAACTCACCTCTTTTGTCTTTCTGCATTTCACTTCTCCAGATACTCTTTCTTGTATTTTATCTGTTTATTTTGCCTTTTTTTTAATAACATTCGTCTTTAAGTAACATGCAGGAAGAATGACACATAACCTGAGAGGCTTAAATCAGGCTGCTACAAATCACAAATCATCAGAGAGTTTAAAAAAATCCAAATTTGAACTCTTGAACTTACAGTATGTAACATTATCACACTGAAATATCCAAAATGCACCTCGTCTGTGAACATTTCTGCCTCAGCCACTCGCATAGATTTTTATCTGCAACAGCAGCTGTTTAACAGTGAAATAAACTAATCCCATGATCCCACGCTACTTCACAACATCATCGAGTGCTTCTCTTGTTTAATTGTTTTCATAGAGGCCTCTAGCAGCAGAAATTACATAATGTGTTTTTTTTAATTAACTATAACAGTGATTATTCGTATCTGTTGGCTACTTTGGGGGAAAATGTGAAATTAACGTCCGCAGTGTATCATGTGGATGAGTTTTCTTGACTTCAGAACATTAATAATCTGTTGTTAACTGCACATCTCTAAGTGAAGGTCTGCAGGTGAGAGTTGGTGTGTGCAGTTTGTGTGTGTGTAAAAGTACAGAATTTTTTTTAGGTGGATGAGCTGAGGGGTGTGAGGAGCTTTGAAGTCAGAGCAGATGAAATATTAATAACCAAAGCGGGCAATGAAATGTGTTAATGTTTGGCTATCTACACCTGTCACCAGGTAACGTACAATAAAAATGATAAAGCCTGAACGGGAAGACGTTGCGGTTGAATGAATCAGTCAGTGGACTTTCACTGGGAGGTATCAGTGTCCTGTGTAAAGTCAAGCGCCGATGCTGACTTTCAGTTTTCAGCCCTGCATGACTCATTAATCCCAGCCTCGGTCACAGTTTGGTTGAGTTTAGGCTCCTTGGGTTTGGCTTGAGAAACACACACCTTGTGAAGCAAACATCATTGTTTTTTTTTTCCTGACACCTTGTTGTAAAAAGCATCCGTCTGCCCGATAACACCTCGCCAAGGTCATGAGTTACTGTTGCACTGAATGTTTGATATGCACAAGTTGTAGATTTTAATCGGTCGAATCAGACTTTTGATGAGCTGTAATGGATACACATTTGTTAATCAAGTGTCACCTCGGGGGGAGAGAGGAGGATTTATCCGGGGCTCTACCCGCCGACAATGCTTTGCGAGGTGTTATTGGTAATGAGAAACATTTGACATGGACGGTGACAGCCAGCTGATAGAGTGAGTGCTCTTCAGAGGTGATTCATGTGAGGAGTGACGGGACAGACACATTAGACCAGTTTACTCCGAGCTGCGATCATCATTCAGACGCCGCCTTGTTTATGCTCCGCTGCACAGAACAACAGTGAGATATACTGTGGAGTCGCCCGTCTCACTCCTCATTTTCAGCACGTTGGCAGGTACAAGGAAGCAGACGGCGGCCATGTTTTTACTCATCTTCTAGTTTGTTGTTTCTTGTACTTTGTTACAAGCCTACTAATTATATTTCTTACATAATCTGATGGAGCAGGAAAGGCCACTCTGATGTTTTTTTCTTGGCTATTTAAGTTTTCCGAGAACATTTAACAACACCAGAAATTGAGTTTTTTTTGGGGGGGGGGTTTTGAGATAAACAGTCTGTGTAACTTTGACTAAACTTTCACAATAAAACAGCAACAACTTAAAGTACTTTGTCCCTGCTGGAGAGATGGTCTTTTCATTAAATTTGGCTGTCCCTGCAGTGGAAAGACACATTTTTTTTATTTGATGCTACACAACCCGATAAAAATTGCTGTGGTATTCTCTTGTACTTTAAAGGTTGAAACCTGCAAAAACCAGAATGCACTGAGCCACACCAGACCAGAAAATGCCCTCAGAGGTGGGTGACCCCCTGAAAGTTAGGTGGTTCAAGGTTTTGGCACGAGGTTTTGAAACAGGAAACAATATGGTGGCTATAAATATGGCTTTGAATTGTACGCTACCCAGCCTGTATGGATATTATGTTACACATGTGCTTAAAGTTTCAGCAGACGCTTAATGTTTATTGATCTTAGATACTCCTGCAGTGAGAAAAGGGTTCAGTTGCATACAAGTGTTTAGATGCTGCAGTAGCAGGACCCCATCTCTGATCAATAAATAACATCATGAGTGATCGGAGCATATTTGTGTGTTTGCCTGTATCTGATCTAGACAACTCTGACACTGATCGGTGTTGGAAAAACCCCGAAAGGTTCACAAAAAATATCTTTCTGAAAGTATCATAGGCAACAAATAATGTGAGACGATGCAGAAACCAAACCCCTTTTTAAAAAAAAAAAAAATTAGCACTGCATAGTTTTACAGTTTGATCTGAGTTTGTTGAGCTCCCTCACTAAAGCTGAGAGACAGACAGAGAGAGAGAGAGAGGAACATCTCTCCTCCTGAATCTGACTTTTTTACTCTCTGTATCCACGGATACATACAAAAATGCACAGGTACATTTGTTTCAAGCAGACCTGGAACCAGCAAAAGTTTGGTTTCAACTTCACCTGTTGTATCATCAAGGGGCCCCCAAGTGCAGGCAGCAGGGAGGGAAGTTCTCTTGTTGTAGTGACAGAAACATGGTTGAAAAGTATCAAAGCTTCCCTGTCGTGTTCACTGTCATCCACATCTAACCTCAGCCGAGTCTCAAGTGATAGTAAAGTTCATTTACATGATGCGGTGAAAATGAATGGAAAACAGTGGCTGGCTCGAAGGAGGCAAACGAGTCTGAACTGATCATTAGTAATGAAAAGTCTTCTCAGATTGTGAGTAAGTGGGTTTGATCACACGAGACCTCCAGTGTGAGATTTAAAGATCTGAATTACTCAACACAAAGCACATGGTGCGATGTTTGTGCATGAGCAGCTTTCTCATGCTTAATCACAGCCATCTGTTCAGTGCTTTAACTAATAACACATTGTGACCACAAATAAAAATGTTGCAGCGCAGGGTGTTAAAAAAAAAAAAAAAAAAGAAAAATGGTGTGTGTGTGTTTCAGTTAGTGTGCAGGCGTGGCTGTTGGGTGTCATACTAAAGGGCCATTAAGGGTCCAAAGGGGCAATTTAACAGGTCATGCACATGTATGCACCATCACATGGGTTTGTGGGACTTTTGGAAGTGTTGGTGGCCGGTGACCCTTTGCTTTATGGGTGCGTGAAAGAAGCAGCGGCCGTATTCTGCCGGAGACAAAATGAGCAGTGAAAATTGTGACAAAGGAGGACAATTTGTCAGACGTTTGGTTTTCTGCTCAGCGTGTGAGAAATGGGCCCGAAACGGCAGGAAAGCTGCCATGTGTCATCTCGTCCCATCAAGTGCCATAAAAGTGGAATGAGGGAGGTTTTTTTTCTTAAAAACACAGAGGGCTCGTTCGTCTTTTCAGCCGTAAATCTGGTAATGTGATGGTCATGTAGCAGATTTTAGCGGCTCTCATTCTTTTCAGAAGTCATCCTTGATATTGGCCAGAGGTCGCTATGCACGCGCACACACACACACACATATGGGCCGACGCCACCTGCTTGTCTACGCATGAAACACATCCTACGCTCCAAAATTGTGTCGCTATGTGTTAAATCTCTCTCTCTTCCTCTCTCTCTCTCTCTCTCTCTGTGCGTGACTCTCTGTGTCTCTCTCTCCTTCCCCCTCCTCCCTCCCACTGTCTCTCTATCTGTCTGGTGCAGCTATGACCTGTCTGGGCTTTGACGTATCTGTTTGCATTGTAACTGAGGCGATGCTGCCTCCCACATCCGTTTCATGATGCATCTTTTTAAGTAATATAAGCCTGTGTAGGAGCCAGCCAAAAAACAGAGCTTATTAACTCTTATTTTTGTTTTGTGTGTGTGTATGTTAGTGTGTGTGTGTGTGTGTGTGTGTGTGTGTGTGTGTGTAAGTTGCAGTCTGCGGGTGTGGTGATGCGGTCACCGCTACAGTAAAGCAGCAAGGGAGGGGAGGATGGAGGGAAGAGGAGGAGAAGGAGGAGGAGGAGGAGGGGGCAACGCCATGAATGATTTATTAGTCTGGCATTACTGGGCCATTCCCTACAGAGAGACAGAGAGAGGAGAGGAAGATGGAGGGATAAATTGTTGAAGGATGGTGCCTTTAGGGGGACGGAGAGAAAGGGGTAAAAAGGGAAAAAAGGCTGGTAGGTATTTTGTTGTAAGTGTAATGGAGGGAGGGATTTAGAGGGAAGGATAAAAATAAAGCAGTGCAGCTTACAGTTGGGCTGGGAGATGTGTGCAGGGCCCGTCCAGGGGTCACAATAAGGGCAAAGGCCCAGTTTTGCTCTCCTGACCAGAGTTCACTGAGAAACTGACCATGCTATTGTTTTTGGTCAATGCTCTCAACAATTTGGCATCAAATCTCAGATTTTTCTTTTTTTTTTTTCTCTTTAATTACAATTTCCATGCAACGAATGTCAAAACTGAGTATTTTCCCCAGATTATTTGATGAAAAAAAGTTCAAGTAATGTATTTTAAGTGATGATTGGGTCGCTGAAGCTGCAAATGAAATGAAAATGAAATCGTTTCATATTTTAGACCTTTTGTGAAAAACTCTTTGCTTATGGACCAACACTTAGGGAGCACCAGTCACTTATTATGTTCCCAAATGCTCAAAATTCAGCCAATGCCAAGTACAGCTCTGATATCAGAGATTCTATGTTTTGTTTCCTTACAATTTAGAAACGGCCTAAAGTTTTTCAAATTGTGTGTCAGTCTGCATCAAAGTCACGCCAGCATTGTAAATGGCAACATTTTGTGATGAAATGAATGAGCCCCAGTGTAATCATTGCATAAGTGGATGTGCTTAGAGAAAGAAATGAATCTGTGCTCATGTATCACGTTGACTTCAGCTCGGTGAACTTTGAACCTCGAATCTGTGCAGTTGACCAATATCAAGCTGTCTTGACACGCTGACCTTTAAGGCGGCACAGAGCCGCAGAATCAGAAATAAAGGAAGCTGTTTTATCATATTGAGTGTGTCACCCTACCATTATTATGTATCCCTGCACTGCTCCATGAAAAGAGGAGTGGTTTGAAGACAATTATGAAACAGGAGCACTTGGTCATTGGTGAACTTTTTGTTTAGCTACAGACTGTGTTGATTAGCTCATAAAACGGACGGAAGGCTGAGAAAAAGATTATTTCCCACTTCAATAAAACTCTGATATGACTGACATGATGTACAAATCTGAGAATAAACTGCCAGAGGGGGGTAAATGGGACAGCGCAGAGAAAGAGGAAGCAAATGATGCTAATATTAGCACATTCCCAGCTCGCTAGTGCGTTAGAGGTTTGAGGAACACTTGAAAGGGTAAATCTTTCAATAAACTTACTAAGGAAAAAACTTCTGGTTTCTCAGTAAAAGCAGGAAAAGAACCGACACATTGTAGTTTAACAGGATCTTATATGCTGAAGGGTTTCTTGGCCGTTCCCAGTGGCCTCGCGGTGTCATATCATGACCGTAAGATGTCCAGACAGCCAGCAGAAACCTCCACCAGTTGCTGACTCAGTACACCAAATACGTTGCTTTTAAACTTCTTTTTTTTTAATATAAATTAAACACGATCCAGTATAGCATGCGTAGCACACACTTATAAAGTTCTGATCGGCATTTCTTGCTTCTCTGCTGACTCCCATCCATGTGTCAGACGACTCTTAGCACATTGCTGTTTACGGCAAAAAAAAAAAAAAAAGGATTTTTTATTTTACTGAAACGAGACTCGTCTAGTCTCGTTTTTATTTTGTTGTCTGTAAACAGCTGCTTCAGGATGCAATCAGTAGCTGCTCATTAATTACTAAGTTAAATTAAATTAAATTAAATTAATTAAAGACTTTCTGCCGCACTTAGGTAACACGTTGACTGATCTTAATTGTATTGAGAGAAATATCTTAATTTATTTATCTTTTTTAACTCTTTTAAAATGTCACCGGTCCTTAACCAATTTAATTTATTTATCTTGTTGACTTTTGTTGACACGTGATTCATGTGAAGTTAATTTGTAAAATGAATATATCTGCTTAGGGTTCTCTTGTTTCTTGATAAACCAAATTGTATTTTACTTAATTAAACCCATTTTCCCCAAATTTTTCTCAGTCAATCTCTTTCAAATAGACAAAACAAAAAAAACAACAACCCAAAAACCAAAACAGAGGTCTTTAACTGAAGTGTGGATTGTGAACTCCCTACGTAATGGAAATCTCTTAAGTGCAGTGACATTTACTTTAAGTTTACTGCATACACACAAATAAGAAATGAACATCGTTTAACAAAAGTCTAAAAAATAGGCCCAACATGAACTATCAAGGTTCATACACATTCCTTTTTTACAGTCGCCATTATCAGCTTAGGCCTAAAGCTTTTTACATTGCATAAATAAGCCTAGCGGCCAACAGTCTTTCCCTTTGCTCATAGCTGAAGAAATTACATCTATTATTAATAGTGTTTCTTACTGTTGGTTTAAGTCACTGTGTCCTCTGTCAGAGGACCACAGTTACACTGCAGCTCGCACGCACAGAGTTGAAACAGAGCAGCTAACATCCCACAGCGAGAGCAACAAGTTAGCAGGCAGCTGAGCGAAACGCCCGGCCAAGTTCGTCCTGCTTCCTGTGTATTTCATCTCGTGCTGCCATTGTTTACATTCGACATGTGCTTCTCACTTGACCCGTCTTTTTCTGTTATCCAAAAATATTTCCACACTGCTGATTTATCCCTGAGAGGGGCATAAAAATCCCCATCGTCTTTGCCTTGGCTGCTTGCCTTTAACTGCTGGCTTCAGCGCAGTGACATGAATGTACAATGGGATTCTCAGAAATAAGGGCGTAACTTAAAGGAGATGATTGATGAATTTGCTTTGTGTCAGTGTTATTAGATCAATAAATAATGTGTGGATCTAGATCGATGTGTTAGTACACTCCTAGTGTGCATCACGTATATGTGAACATTAAGTTAACCTCTCAGACACAACGTGGTGTTTTGTAAAGTCTGTCATGTTCATCTCTCATCAGAAAGCATCATTGTACAAGTAGATTAATGAAACACCAACTGAAACACTGGTCTGCTCTGAAAGGTCCCCCTTTATCCTCTTTTGGCAACTCTGAATCTTATTTCATGTCTCAGTGAGTGTTTGTTCTCTCTGTCTCTTTCTTCTTCCTCACCCTCGCTCTCTCTCTCCCCTTACCCTCTTTCTTTCATTTGGCCATGCTCCCCCCCTTATTTATGTGGCAGGGGAACAGCTGTCTCGTGCAGGGCATAAGGTTGGCCAGGCAGGCTGGCTGCAGGCTCTGCAGGGCTCGAACACTGAGCTCATTGTCCCCTTCTCACAAGCACACACACACACACACACAACACACACACTCACACACTCGCTATTCCCTCACTCAAACACAGACCACACGGTCACATCCATTCACATCCATTTAAAGTGAGACAGGAAGGAGTAGGCAGCTGAACCCACATTAGCTGCATTTCAATGGAAATGTATCAGTGTGAATTATGACGTTAAGAATGAGGGGAAACTGAATGAGACCAGCTTTCAAGAAAGCGCACGTTAGGACCAGAACAGAACATGGGAGGACAACGAATGACACTGTCTATCAGATGGATTCATCTCTATGCAGTTTAGATCTTCAAAAAAATCTGCCCCCCTCATAGAAACGTCATCCATGCTGGCATTTCCATGATTATGCTGATGATTCAATGTAATTCACCAACATGAGCTGAAAAAAAAACAGCTTGCTCAGCAGTAAATTTCTAGCTTTTACTGTATGTCATTTTTTTTTTCCGGTCTTGAAATAAGATTTTTTTCTCCAGCTTCCCTCCCTCTGTTATTGTGACATCTTCTTCCAGCTTCCTTTAGAAGACAAGTGTAAACATGATTAGATGTTGATTTTTATCTTTGATTCCTTTATGACTCAGAGCTCGAACATCACCGCAATTTGTAACTCATTTCCATCGCCTTCACTGGAAGTCTTCATTTATTCCTCATTTTCGCTCTCATTTGCAGCTCCCTCTCAAAGCTTTTTTTTCCTGCTCGTATCTTCCACTCAAGTGGCTCTTTTCCTTTTTCTATCGTACACTCTGTTCTTCTCATCTTTTTTTTATTAGGCAAAACTAAATCATCAATGGAGACGTTTGCAACTCTCTTATATGAGAACATATAAATATACATTGATGAGTAGTTACAGAACTGTTATTTGTGTTCTCAGCAGCAGGTAGTGAATGATGAAAAACTGAACAAGAACATCATCGAGTTGATTGGCTGTTTCTACCTCTATAGTTATTCTTACCGTGTGCAACCAGGGCGGAGGGTTATAGTTAGCATTAGCTTTAGCTCAACAAATTTGCTATAATCTGAACTGAATCAACAAGTGTATCTGTTAGCTGTACGTTACTTAGGTATACAAACTTAAACGTGAAAAGTAAAGAAGAATTTTCTTGCATTAGCAACATAAAGATCTTTACCAGAGCCAATGGTGCCCATATTATTTTTGTCCATAAGGAGCACAGGACTTCATTAGTTCAAATGGTGCAAATAAACCTGTATGATTATAGAGCTAAAATCTGCAGTAGAGCCTTTTCCATCTATTGGTCCTAGACACAGTTGGTGGCAAATATTACCACATAATTTATTTAGAACCTCATTTAGTAAATGTTATGTAGCCTTAAAATGTGTCACATGATCTTTCTTGTCAACAAGAAATCTGAACTTTTAAGCCGATGTGAACAAGTAAAATGATCATAAACGGGAAAATTAATGTATGTTTGTGTTCAAAGAGACCTTTTGTCTTTTAGCCATGTGGAGGAAAAAAGTGGGTTAATCTGTGAGGTGTATGGCTGAAAACAAGACACATGACCCTCACTTACTATTTCTCTGTCTCTCTGATTTTCTCCAAACCAACCTGATGTCAAACTGCATCTCCGGGCAGAGATCTGTCTTCCTCTCACCACCAGACAGAGACAGAGAGAAAAACAGAGAGACAGACAGACAGAGAGAGAGAGAGAGAGAGCAGTGAAGGCAGAGGAGAGGTGGTGGTGGATAATGTGTGCAAATCTGTCAGAGAGCATCCTGTTCCCTGTAACAAGTACACAACGCTCCTCTGTCTCCTCTTGTGTCTGTTCATCTTCTTTTCTCTTTCATCTTCTGCAACACTCTCTTTTCTATCCAAAAAAAAAAACCCCTTCAAACCTTCATCCTCCATTTGGTCTTCATGTCCTTCATCTATTTCTCCGTCCATCCGTGCATCCATCTCTCCCTCGGCTGACAGCGGTGTCGTGCAGGGAAGCCGTGAATAATTTATCAGACTGGGTTGTTCTGCCCTGCCCTGCTCCCCACTTTCGGCTTGCCGCGTGCTGAAGAACATTTGGTGGAGTGCACGCAACCCACACCCAAACTTTGACCAAGGAGAATGATCGGTGACGGCTGTATTGATCAGCCAACGCAAATATGTTTAGTAAAGGAATCTGGATTGTTGTTTCCTTGAAATGTAAGATTTAGGCTATTAGAAGTTATTTCTTAATTCCAAAATTTAGAATGTGATAAGAATTCTTGGATTCATTGGACTACAAAATAAGATTACATAAGGATTACTCACAATTCTGTTTAATAAAAACATTGTTCAAGAACTAACGTCTGGACACAATCTGGGTTAATAAATTGATTGAAACCAACATGTTCTTATCCCACTATGTCAAATATCAGTGCCCTCTGGTGTCCTAGAGAGATGCAGAAGAAGACCCTTTAGCCTAAAGTTGGACTCTTTCTTTTTAAGTTGAAGTCCTGGAGCGTTTTGTTGGTTGTATTGGATGTTGGTTGTTGCTAATGTTAGGATGAAGATTGCAGTTTTCAATCCACCTTGACTCCGACCTGTTTTTAGCGTGTCAGCAGCTCCTGTGAGTCCAGCTAACAGGCTTCACCACAGACAGCAGAACTTTACTGGTTAAATCAATGTAAATGGTAGCTACACGGAAAGATGTCTATAGTCATTGTATTTATTAATTTGTTGACTTTTTATATGTTTGTATGTTTTGTATGTAGATAGGGTTAACAAAACAAAAACTATCCCACCATAACGCATTTAGCATGATGTTTTTAAAGATTTTAATAGCTATCTGTGCAACTTATGCCTCAGAAAATGCAACAGGACTGAAATGCAGCAGGTTTGGGCATTAAAAAAAGCAGGGGTCTGTGGTTGGAGGCTATTGAAAACTTAATTTGACGCATAAATTAAAAATATGGCTCAACTTTTGTTGTGGGGAGAAGTGACACTCATCTTTTGAATGGCAATTATCACAAATGTTGACAGCCAAACAATAAATGCGCTTTGTGGCGTTGATGAAGCCTGTCGGCCTCACCCAGTTTACACCGTTTCCAGCTGGACAGGGATGCTAACATCAGCCTAAACACTGACAGCATTCAGGACTTGCTTAAACACAGTTAGCACCAAACAATGTGTGTGTTTGTCATGATCTACCATTAGCTAGTTAAAGTTGAAGATTCTCTGTTACTGCTATAGGCAGTAAGCTAAGCAGACAGACATGCTAATGTTTGCAGGTCAGTTCAAATTAGATTCACTGTTTCACTGTTTTATTAATTCTTTACACTTTTATTCCTTTTCACTTGCATTTTTTTTCTTTTAGAAAGGCTAAAAAAACCTTCATTCTTCAAACTTGTAAAGTATATTAAAACTGTCACTGTTACAGGACACAGTATGGCTTACAAGTCAACATCATTAAATCAAATCAGACGTTTTTAAGTTGCAGGTAGTTGTGTGTTTTTAAATTATAAACCTCTAAAATTGGCATCTCTTGAAAGAGAAAAACTTATATGTGTTACTGACCCGCCTCCTTCTCATCTTTCCTCTGCCACCCAAATCAGCGCACCCCTGCTGATCTGACTTCTCAAAAATTCTCCTCAGTGAAATGCCAGGGAACGAAGAGTAAAATATCTTCACTTACAATGCGTTGTTTGTCTTGAAGTGAGTGTTCATTATTTTCACAGAGGGAACAATAAGATCTCAAGTTAAAGTCAACCTCATTCATACATTCTTTCACATTGTAAAAATAATACTCATGTGTTCGTTTGTGACTGTGCTTCAATCCCAATAGCCGGCTGGCTGCTTATGATTAAAGACTGAATTTTCCTGCTCTGAATTATTAAACAATAGAGCGCTTCACCAAACTTGTTTTTACTCCGCATAAGGAAGTATCCGTCCAAAAAGTTTCGGTAAAATAGTTCGGGAAGTTTTTTGACTCAAAACTATTTTCATCAAGTTTTCCTGGCAACTTCAGACTGATTCACTCTGAGAGCCACACAGACAGACTGCGAATGGTTGATAGTAGACTATACACAGATGCTGTGCAGAGGACGGGGCCGTAGAGGAGCATTGTGGGTATTTTGCCATCTGCAACCTAATTATTGACCTCAAACCTACAAAAGCACTTGATGTTCAGATTTAAATGCCACTTCTGTTGTTTTTTTCAGTCAAATTAGCATGCTGGACAATTTCTAAAGCTCCAGTCCAAAGAAACCTGACAGATGGAACATCACTTGTACTGTAAATGCAACAACTCTGTGCTTCTGAACGTCTCGATTACTTTTTAACCATGTAACCTTGACTCCTAGGGGCACCACTATTAAGTTTAACCCCTGCAACATATTAAACAGGACTTTCATCAACACTTTCTCACTGGTATGTGTTACAGCCTCATCAGCTGGTGTCTGGCAAAGTTTACTGTGACCTGTGATTGCAGATTAAGCTCCATACCTTTATTGCTGTACGATACGAGCAACAACATGACACACGTGTCCTTGCTCGCCTTGATCTTAAGTTTGAAGCTGTGGGGTTTTTCTCAAACTACAGTTGCTACCTGTCATCTGCAACCACTTAACTATATATGCGTGTTCTTTTTTCCTTTAATCCCCCGCAAATTTCTCCCCCCCAAAAAAATCACATCAAAAAAATGTCTCGAATACACCAGTTTTATTGAACTAGGTTTTAAGCACTAATCCCTGTCAGCTGCTTCACAATATGAGTCTTAAAGCGGTTTGCCAGCAAGTGATGTTCACAATAAATTAACAGAGAAAGACAAGCCCGAAGCACAGCCACTTCTGCATTATGCAGCAGCTACAAATCTACCAGCGGATGAACATGGCATGGCACCTTTGTTTCCAGTCACATGAGCAGATATGGTCAATACATAGTAATGTTACTGGAATATCCTTCAGTGGTGCACCATATCACGCACCTTCCATCTGGGCCACAGCCACGTGCTATGCTACACAATAGCATTTTTGTTAAAAAAAGGCAAATCCTAAACCTTCTTGTTGTAGCTTCTTTTTCAGTTGTCCACAGGTAAATGCTATATACACTATCAACTACTCAGTACATGCAGTGTTGAAAATGCCAAATATCTTGTGATCTAATCACTGTGTAACTTTTTTTATACAGAGCAGATGAGGTTTATGCCACTTGAGACCTAAAGATTTTCTGATCTCGTGAAGTAAATGTGAAGGTGAATGTGTTTTCACTACAATAAAAGTTGAACTGTGAAAAAAAAAAAAAACAGGTATAAAACTCTGAGAACATAAACTCCAAGAAAACTCTTAACAGGGTTGGTTTTTTTCAGTTTAATCAAGGACACGAGAACAAAGGAAAAAAAAAAGGCTTTATTCGTGTTCAAAGGATTAAAAAACTAAAGTCCTTTAGAAAGATGAACCCAGTTAGAAAGTTCTCTGCATCCTTTTTAAACTCTTCACTCTTGATTGTTGTGTGCCTGCGAGTGTCTGAGAATGAAAGTCACGATGGCCTACTGTATGACACCCGGCTGTCAAATTCCATGCGGGAGCCCCCTCGCAGGGTGATGTAACAGAGGAGGTGTGGATGAAAATTGACAGGAATGGTCCGAGTCATTTCACATGGACGCCAGGCAGCGCTCCGCATACCTTCCTCCATAACACCCTGCTTCCAGCCCCTGACGTTAACCCCTTTTCACCCAGAGATCAGGAGATAATGACGACTCTTCTGTACGCCGCCTTTGTTTTTAACACACTGAACCAAACAATGAGTGTGTGATTTTTTTTTTTTTTAGATAGCATGCTGGCTGCAGGACCTAAAGTGAGATGACAGGTTTGATGTGTGACACAACAGTGTCAACGTCTAGTGCGACTTCTGACATATGCGGCGAGCAGCGCTTTCCAAACAATAACAACGGCGTCATGCGGTAATAACAGTCATTTCAGCATCCCTGTCATGTGGCGGTCGGCCCTCTCTTCGGTTTGAAGAGCGATCGGCCCGATCACCTCGTTTTTTCGCCCCCAGTACGCAGATATTTCTGGTTGCTGAGCTTCATCTTTGAGTTAGCTGCTCATTGCTATCTGCTATCTATTTTAGTTTCTTGGTGGAAGGTCGCAAAATAGCATGTCATCAAAACGTCATAACCTCGTCCTGTCCCGCTGACTCATCAGCTCATTCTGTTTACGGTGACGTCAATTCACCGCCGCTCTAAACAGTTCTCCTCATTCCATCCTTATAGTTTTTTACAGACCATTATTATTCCGCTCAGATGAGAAATAGTGTCATAATATTCCCATGTTGAACAGTCTTCCTCGACAGAAATACACACACAGTGTCTAGTTCAGTCTAGCTGCCTATTTGTATGGTGGAGGCTGTTTTTCATTGTTGTGTCAGAGCTTTATGCTTTCTAGGACAAAAATCTTTCATCCGACTGTCATTCTTGTAGTACATTACATAAACTTTAATATCTGAACGCAATTGCTGCTACATTTTTTTTCAGTTTTTATCAACAAGATATGCTCTTATTGTAATAAACCTGCATGTGGAGATTTTTTTTGTTTATTTGTTGTGAAGGTTTTCATTTACTTTATGTGTCCGTGTTTCCTATCGCAACCCCTCCAGGTGTACCAGGGCCTCGACATCATTACCAATAAGGTGACAGCTGAGGAGTGCGCCCAGTGCAGACATCACATGATCAGCTTTGTGGACCCGTTAGTGAGCAGCTACACTGTGGTGGACTTCAGGAACAAAGCCCTGGCTCTGATATCCTTTCCTGGAAACACGTCGAGGCAGAGGAATAATATTTCCCCTAAAACTTCTTTTCCACTTTATTCTCCTGCCTCGTAGATGATTAAGTGGTTACTGTTGAGTAAGAATTCAGTAAATTTGACTTTTACTAATTGGTCTGTAGGTGTGTGTGTGTGTGTAGAAGATCTGCTATGTCCTCATTTTGTCAGTGTGTCTCGCTGCAGATGTTGCACTAAAAATGAGAAGGGAGAGATCACTAGAGACGATATTTATAGAGAAGCCTGTGTCTGTAATACGTCTATAGACACACACAACACACACACACGCACACTCACACAGACTCTCTGGGCAGTCACACCCTCCTGCAGTCACCGGCCGTCACACAGATGTGGAGAGAGGAGGTGATAACTAGAGGCTGTATTAATAGATCAGGATGGCATGCGCGTACACACACACACACACACACACACACACACACACACACACACACACACACACACAAGCACACACACACACGCACACACACAGATAAACACACCCCAGAGCGGCGAGGGGATGCGGTAGCTCCAAGAATAGGCTCAGTGCAGCGTGAGTCTGCTGGCGGGAAGAGGGAGAAATGGAAAGAGATGAATACAGATTAGAAGGGATGGAAGCGATGTGGAAGATTTTCGACTGTGAAGCAGGAAAGAGAGACGATGGAGGGAAAAAGAGGGAGGAACAAAGTGTGTGATACCTGGAGATCGCTGACAGGCATGAGAAGTTTAAAGGCGCAGGACTTAATGATGCATCATCAGCTGTCAATCCTTCACTCAACATGCCACTCACATAAGCCCCCCCCCCCGTTGAACCCCCTCCCCTCTCTCTCTTTTATTGCTTTCAATCTTCCAGCCCTCTGTCTGTTTTCCCTCCCTGGATTTACCTCGATGATTGTCAGCGATCACCTTCGCTCTCTTTCCCATCTCCTGCTCGTTTCCTCAGCAAACACAGTGATGCAGCGATCTCTGGCGTGTGTGTGTGTGGGTGTGTGTGTGTGTGTGTGTGTGTGCTAGAGAGCAAGGGAGGGGGTGGCAACGACGACTGATGGGCCTTTATCTTGTTTCAGTGGTTATTTGATTATCCCTGAGTAGAGAAGGTGGGCAGGGGAGGAGGAGAGAGAAGAAAAAAAGGTGCAAGATGAGAGAGAAGATGCGACAGAAAAGGAGAGAGAGAGGGGGAATGAGGTGTGGCTCCGTCTGTGTGACCGGAGAGGCTTTTTAAAATTCCAATATTGATGTGTTTGTGTTGACTCAGGAGGTGCAGCGCACCGAGTCTGAGCTGATGTTTGGTTGGTGATAAAAGGATGGTATTGATCCTTTTGCCGCAGCTAACCAATATTTGCAATGTTAATTAATTAGCAGTTAGTTCGGCTTTTAAATTCATCAAGAAAAATGTGGAATGCGCAAATCAAGACGTCCCTGTTGCATTAAGTTGTCATCTGTAAATTGTTTTGTCCAACAAACGGTTCAAAAGCAAAAATACTCAGTTTGCTTTCATAAAACAGCAATCCAAGCCAGCAGGGTCAGCGAATAAATCAGAGGGGTCACCAGATGATTAATAGTGTACAAAAAAACCCCAAAATGAATAGGTTTTATAACTTTTTCATATCCATAGTCTTTGCTTTTATTGAAAACTTTATCCTCCTTATGTCTGGAACATTTATTTAAACTATCTGAGAGGTGGAGAGGTGAAAACTCGCAACTCAGAGACATTTTCTACATCGGTGACAAGAGCCTTGGTAGAAAGGTTTCGAGCCACTGCCAACAAAGCAGCAGCAGCAGCAAATATTCACATTTCAGTTACTTCTCTTTTCAGAATGGCCTCACCTTAAAAGACTCAGTCGATTTGTTTTTGCTTCATTTGAGTCATTCACTCATTGATTGGTCCAGCCTGAGACTATGTGTTTTTGCCTCATGCGCATGTTGCATTAAATGACCACTGTGAGAGTGTATTATCATGTCAGCCACACTGCACTCACTGATAGAAGAAGAAGAAATCCCTGAGAATCCACATGCTTATCCAAACTCTGCTTTCGCCGTCCATTTGTCCCGTTTTTATGGGACACATACCGTGTGAATGCATGACGTCATTTAATGTGAACAGATCAGGTTTTTTTGTCGTTGTTTTTGTTTTTATGGACTTCCTCCTGTTTAATCTGTGTCCACTGTTGTGTAGCACTTCTTTCAAATATATAATTTAGTTTTCCTTTTTTAAACAAAACAAACTTCCTCCCACTGAAGAGGAGGCTGCCAACCCAATGCCACATTAAGATCACACTTGTCCAATTTCTATTTATTTTCCATGAAGCTATAATTTGCTGAACTGTCTTCTCCTGAGTGTTTATCACTTGAGTGTTTGCTATTATTTAAACGCTCTATGTCAAGTAGGATCACTCAAAAGTCAAAGAGGCAGAGTCAAAGAGGCTAAAAGACTCCTCTGTATTCTCAATGTAGTCTTGAATGTGCTCAGTCACATAATAAAACCACTTAACAAACACTCATTGAGCTGTAAACATGAATAACATGAGGAATTGTATGCAGTTTAGCTAAATGCAGTTTTCACAAATTCCGATTGAATGGAAACAAGCCAGAGCTGCTTTCATGCCATTAAGGTGTGAGCGCCATTGATTGAGTTCAACAGGTTGTTTCATTTTAAAACAGTTTCAATTATGAGCGTTCATGCAAAGAGTTCATGTCAGACCGAGCAACAGCTGAAGTCACATTGGTTTTGTTCATGTAAGTCTCCCTTAAAAATGTACGGATCAGATTCCGCCTTAACATTCTCCAACGTAGAGGACATGCACAGCAGAAACAAACTACCAATCGTTGTTGGAGGAACAAACTACTACATTGAGTCTCTGCTGTGGAGAGTCCTGCTGGACACGGGGGTGAGGGCCACACACTTTCAACTCACCCTTTACGGCTCTCTTACTCAGTATTTCAGTGCAAAACAATTACAAACAAGTGGTTTTTTTTCCTGCTGCATTATGTCTGATTGAATGCACTGTTCTTATAGGACATATTAATTATCTTAAGGATTTAGAAATGGGAGTTCAAGAGGATTTTTAGAGGCAGCTTTGGTCAATTGTTTAAAAAAAAAAAAAAAAAAAAAAAAGTGAATTGTCTCACAGCAGGAGAGCAAGGAGTCAGGGGACGGAGGAGATGGTGCTGCAGACAGGAAGTTGGAGCTGGAGAAACTGGGAGGAGCTGAGTTGCATAAACGACTGGCGGAGGTGGACCCCAAAATGGCAGCCATGTTGCACCCCAATGACAAGCGGAAGATAGCCAGGTGATCATATTGTCTTCATTGGTGATAACTAGGAACACAATTATCAGCCTCTTCTGATGCGTCTGTCGAGACAACTCAAGTTAACTAGCTAACGCTAAATTGCTTCTATTGCATCATTTAAGACAAGAGAATGAGAGAAAACATATTTTTGCTGATAACAGTTACATTTATGATCCAAATACCATAAAAGTAGTCTTCATTTTTTAGTATATAACCAAGGAAAAATTCCATTGCCATTTTGTTAAGTGAGCCACAGCAATGCCAACTTCTGTTAGCAACAAATATGTCTTCCTTGCACCACTCTACGGCAAAAAGAGCAACATTCATGAAACATCTGACCATATTTTTCATTCTTTACAAGTACACTGCCATGCCTTATCAGTAGCAGGTAGTCTAAACATCATCCACATGCTAAAACCAGCCACAACTAACCACGTGTCGATGAAGTTGACGTTGTGAGGTTTGTTCTGCGCTGCGTGATTAAATGTTATTTTCACGTTGTAGCCTGGCAGTACTGAAATGTCCTCTACAATGCAGCAATGATTTGTTTGTAGAAAGGTTTGTTTCACCCAAGACAAGAACACAAAAACAAACCCAAAATAATGTGTTCAGTGATATTATGTAACAGAGCCACCACCAGCTGTTATTGCCACTCAGCTTCACCAACAAAACTAATGTCAGCGAGGGTGGAACGCTCATATCGGCCCTTTTGTTGGATATGAAACAGTTGTGACTTGGTGCAGGTTGCACTGCATTGGAAACATAACTCTTGTTAACATATTTAACACTGCTAAATGTTTATTATTTTATGCCAGAATCTCTCATAAGAAAAGAAATGGAAAATGCTCTCTCTGTACCTCCGGGATAATGTGGTGTGTGTATATTGTTTGTGGCTGTGACTCATGGTGACTTGTTTTTGTGTATATGAGTGACTCACAATATTTTTGAGTTTTCTCATGTTTTGTCTGAGGTCCTGAAGGGCTCTGAGTCTGTCGCAGGCTGACAGTCACAGTATATGGCCTCCACCCAATTCGTTGACAGGCCCAGTGTCTGTTTACACACACACTAACACATACACACACACCACACACACACACACACACAGAGGCACGGCTTGATGAATAGCAGTCAGTGCACTCTGGTCTTCTGTGTTAGCAGATAGGTTACCCTGTTCTTCTGGATGACACGGGATGACAGGAACCATCTTTTCTTTCTAACCTCAGAGCACACTGAGGAACGGCTGAAGAGTCTGCTTTGCACTGAATCTGAACATCTCAAAAAGTCAGATCGGAAGAGCGTCGT
>JAQNCA010000009.1:3488052-3507280 GCA_029783725.1 Acanthurus tractus
GCTCTTCCGATCTAGTTAGAAGAAGAGTGTTTGCGTCTGGTATCATCAAATTTATATTAATCTCTGTTTTATTTACTCAGTCTTGTCTTTTCAACTTTTTTTGTCGCTGGTGTGGTCGTCATTCACACCACACTCAATCTCTAACTAGATTTCTTTTCAAAGGAAGAATTAGAGGTTTTTATTTACATCGAAATCAATGGATAAGTGGGTGTTTTGCTCGGCTAATCTCAGTGTACCATCCTCGCTCTGACACACAGGGACTGGGATGTAAACTCGTTGTATACTCGAGATCATAGGAATTGATATTAGACTTGAAACCCTGAAAACAATTTCTTTGATTTTTTTTTTTCCCAGAGTCCCAGTGGAAAAAGTGTTTTATTCGAGCACAGCATGTCTGCTTCCATGTTTGTTATCTACAGAAGTCTTCAGGTCCACGAGGAGACGGGCGTTCCTCATAGCCAGTGGCTGGAGGAGCAGAAGGGCCAGGAGGGAGGCGATGGGCTGGGGGGGCCGCTAAGATACCCAGACCCCTGCATCTTCTGGCTGCACGCTGACATGGATGGTAAATAGGGAGGATTGTATGGATTTTCATTACACTGTCATTTCTATTCATCAAAATGACAGAAATAGCCTTGATATGGGAGCTTCAGTGCAGCATGAAATAACTGTTTGCATGCATCTGTCTTATTTTGCTGCTACACTTGTTACATTCCTCCCTCCCTGCTTCCCGTCAGCTTTCGACACACGCTTGGATGATCGCGTAGATCAGATGTTGTCTGCCGGACTGATCGAGGAACTCAGAGATTTTCACATCCGCTATAATCAGCAAAAAGTCCAAGATAACAGGTGAGCAAATCAGCAGCAAGGCAGGATCATGTCCATCCTGAAGTGATTAACTTTTAGTGTTGTCAAGTTGTCATTGTTCGAGACTCTGTCTAAATAGTTTTGACGAAGGGAAAATGGAAAGAAACAGAGATTATTTAGGAGCCGCTGGATTATTTATTCAATATTGTTACATGTGTATTATTAAACACATATCAAGATTTTTCTAAATATTCCGTTCTCTTGGATAGCAGGGTTTAATGTCATCTCTAATCGAGTTTTACAGGGAGTCAAGGAAAAAGCAGCCAAATTTTAGATGTGTGTTTTATTTTGTGAATTCTTCCTCATCAAAACCAGGTGCCTACATTACCCACAATGCATACTGACTGCCAGAAATTCATTTAGAGATCCAGATTTTTTGCCAGTCGCAGCTAAAATAGCTAAAACAGACATGAGGAGTTGGGTTATGATGGCTTGCTCACTTTGGCTGCTTGGCTTTGGCTGTTTTCACACACATCATATGCTGACTCGAGTGACATCACTTGAGGATATTTACCAGACTTTGTTTAGCTCCTTCTGGAGCCATAAAAGGCTTTGTACAACTTTCCTCACGTTAACAGTTGTACTCTCCTTGACCTGCAAACAAGCTTTGACATGTCAAATTAATGCAGTTCCCTCTTAAACACCCACAATGGATGTCGCATTGTTCTCCCTTTAAATAGCCTCTCCCTGCCTTTTTTTTTTAACTACTGTAAAATCAACCACAGTCACCTAAGCGTATTGAATGGGATGATGAATCTTTAATGTGGGCCAAAAATGTATGTCATACTCAGCTTCGGCCCTGTCGTCATTGCCTTATAACATCAAGAGGTTGTCTTTGTACTTAGTGTCTGCGCAACAAGTCCAAGATCACATTCTCCTCCTGCTGTCTGAATTAACGACCCAGACTCTCAGTCTGGATCCAGACTCGACTCGTCTCTTTCTTTTGTAACGAGGCAAGAGGAGTGAAGTGAAGTCGGTCAAGCAGCTATCCAGTTATTTATTTCTCCTTTCTAGTCTGACAGGTCACTCTGCTCTCTATGCTGTCATTTCCCAAAGGCCCTGTAGACCAAATTAGATACAGCCCACACTGTTGGTAGTGAAGTTCAGATGGGACTGATATTTTTTTTTTTTTCAGAATGTGGAGTGGTTATTAATAATTGCAAAGATAAGCCCCCCCTCCGTAGGATATTAACACTATCATGGGAGTCTGGTGACTGTTGCTTATTACCTCAGGGCCTCTGTATTTTTGCCCCACGCTGCACAGACGTCCCGGTGACTCTGAAACAAATGACTTAGAGCAACATGTTGCCCGTTGAAGATGCTATTTGAAGATAAGCAGTCGTGCGGTCGAGTTTCTGTTCTTATCTCTCTCACAATCGCCAAGTTGTCCCTGACATTTTCTTTAACAAAAACCTCATGACCAGTAGCACACTGGAGCCACGTCACTCTGTCAGCGGTATGACTCCACTGTTGCTCCTCAGTGACTGGTGTCTCTGTGTTCCCATCATGCAGAAAATGTAGCATGTGCTCAGCAGTAATTACAACCACAGGACCAGATTTGCAGTAAAAAGCAATCCTGTTCAAATGAGAATTTTATGTGATGTGTTTGATGACATGAAATATGTTTAAAATGTGTGTGCGTGTGTGTGTGTTTGGGGGGGGGGGCTTCTGGTACACATGTGAAATCTCTTGGCAGCAGATGTTGGTATTGTGTGTGTGTGTGTGTGACGGGGTGTGGCTGCGCCGAGTTGATGCATTGGTGGAACGTTGCCCAGGAAGTTGCCAATTCCTTTCTTTCATCACCCCATCCCACCTCATCAAGCAGCAGCCTCCTCCTCCTCCTCCTCCTCCTCTCTCTCTTCATCCTCTCTCTCTCTCTGTCTTCTTCCATCCCTGCCACTATTGCTCTCTCAGCAATCTGATCACCCAAGCACTTTACTCCCCCCTCCTCTGTCCGTCTGTCTCTCCTATTTGCCCTCATGTCTCTCTCCCCGCCTGGCTGCTGTGGCCAGACATCAAGGTCAAATCTCTTCCTCCCTCTCTTCCTCCGTCTTTCTTTTTTCTCCCTCCATTGACTCTACATTTCCTGCGCTCTGTCGCTATTCTCAAATTTCTGTCTCTGCCCTTCTGGCCAGATTTATTTTTGTAATTTCCTCTTCTTGTTTCGGTTACAAGTGTAAGTTATGGACCAAGAATAGTCATTATTCTTTATTGTAATGTTGTACAATAATATGTTTAAAAAAAAAAAAACAGTGCTCCAGAAAGAGACAATATTAAAATACTGACAGCAAGAACAGTGAATTTTGGAGAAAATAAAAACAAGTCTATAAATCACAACACACATCACACATCACAAATCACATCATATATTTGCTATGTCTTAGATTTTCTTGGTAACTAAACTCTAACATTTACAAATGAGGAGTATGAATCTCATTCCTGTCAACAAGATCTGCACAGGTCAGGTATCAATTATGAATGCGGATATTTTTGTGCAATAAGCAGATACAGGAAGTAACTTTGTGTCACATGCCTGCACATTCTGTGCATGCAGCACTGTCCATTACACACTCTGTAAACAGTTGTGTATTTTTAACATCACTAATTTTATTCAATACTTCACTCAACTCTCTATGCATTTAGCATCTTCACTCGCTCCTCAGTGAACGACTGAAACCGCGGTGACATAAAGTTACAGCAAAAATAGACAGTAAATTGAATTTTTGTAAGATATGAGTTACAATAACAAAACAATGACAAAAGAAAAGAATTACACAAGTAAATAAAATAAAACAAAACAAAAATTATGGGAAAAGTTTATAAAAAATGAAGGCCTAAGAAACTGATCCTTGAGCTAAGTCTAATGATAAAGAGGAAACATTTTCTTCTGGTGTAGAGATAAAAAAAAAACAACTACTCAAGTTACTGATGCTATTCTTCCATTGGCTTCCATTCAGAAAGGTGCAGGTCAGTGAACTCAACATACAGACATACTGTGCAGATTATACAACCATCTGAAAGGTGAAGCTGGGCCAGAAAAGAAAACCACGCTCATATTGGGTGGATTCGCTCTGACATTGATGAAAATGTTCTGTCTTTACTGTCTCTACTGTCTGGCGAGGTGACCTGTGGGCTTCTGCCCCAGCCCCATGTCACTCTGGTCTAGCTACTAAGTTCAGGCACCCGGGGGTCCCTCTGCCAGTGCTATTCAGATTTTTTAATGTCATTCTGTCACTTCGTACCCCGAAGAGCCTCCCATCTGCTCAGACTGATACTCTTTGTTCGGGGAGAGAAGGAGAGATAGAGGAGGAGGAAAAGGTGAAATGAGTCACCACCGGGTGTCTGGAAATGTCAAGCTGGAGACGGAAACTTTTTTTTTTTTTTTATCGATGGATAATGTTTCATTTCCTTCTCTCCTCTCCTCTTTTCCCTTTTCCTCTCCTCACCTCCCATGTCCTCTCCTCCTCTCTCCCTTCCTCTCCTTCACTCTCCCCCTCGTGTCCTCTCTCCTCTCAAGTCAGGACTATCAACATGGGATTTTCCAGTCGATTGGTTTTAAGGAGTTTCATGACTACCTGACTGCCCCTGAAAGCAGCACGCAGCGGGAGAAAGACACACTGCGAGACAAAGGTCAGAGAGATACCTGATCAAAGTCACAGTGATGGATTAAGATTCATGGTCCGGTGAACTGGTTGATTTATCAACCAGAACAACCTGTTCAAAGATGATGATGATGATCCTCCCGCCTCCCCTTCATCTTTAACAGCCTCCCTTTTACTCCGTGCAGGTGTAGAAGCTTTGAAGATCGCCACAAGGCGCTACGCCCGCAAACAGAATAAATGGGTCCGTAACCGCTTTCTCAAACGTGAGTACACACCGCCCACCTCATGTTTTCCGTTTACTGGTTTGTGTGCGTGTGTGTGTGTGTGTGTGTGTTTGTCCTGCACAAGCCAGTTCCTTAGCAATCAGCACTCTCTTTAACGAGATGAGACTCATGCAGTCCATTAGACACACAATAAGCCTCTCAGACACCATATTGTGTTCCCTGGTTCATACTTAAGTGAGTATATGTGTGTGTGTGTGTGTGTGTGCACAGTTGGATTGGAGTGATGTCACTTTCAAAACAATCATTACATGCAGTGATTTTTTTTGTTTGCCATCAAATAAGGACATTGGCTCAATCTCGAAAAATGTTTATTTAAAGTTACTCATCACACCCGACTTGGTTTGGCAGTTTTCAGGCTCAGCTGAAGGTAACTCTCTCCTGGTTGTAGCGCCGTATCACTTTAGCGCACATTTGTAGACGAGCGTCGACCTTTACATCAAACTTTCGGAGAGAAAAATGAAGAAGAGCCGCTCTTTCAGTACTTTTCAGCATGAGTGTCAACGCTCAGAGTGGCCTGTTAGTTTGAAAATATTACCGTGTTGAATTTGTGGAAATCATTCATTCGCTCGCACAGAGTCGGACTTGTTTTCATGCAGCGTGTGTGAGCCGCTGTGAGGTGAAGGGATAATATTTCGAGATCCGTCCCCCCCCCGGCCTACACCTGCAGCTAAGACCCTTGGATGCATTTTTTTTCCCCCGGCGCTAAGTCCCCCTGTGGCGTCAAATGCATATAAGTGACCTATAGTGGTTGGTCTGGCGCTGCAGAAAGGATAAATACCCACCGCAGCCAAAATCAACCAGCGTGCGGCAGGTGCTGATTCCCACCCTGGTCGCAACCCCTGCACGTCAGCCGTGTTTTAATGCACATATAAAGGCCGTGTGTGTTTCTCTGTCCCCAATGGAAACCTGGCCTCTGTGTCCCACCAGCAGCATGCCCTGAAGTAACCCGGCCTCCTAATCCTGTTAGGCCCTAGTGGCTTAGGCCACGCCAGGTCCTAAACCTCAATACCCCTCTTTCTGACCGCCTGCCTGCCCGCTGCACACACCATATGGGCTTCATTGCATATATATGTGTGTGTGTGTGTGTGTGTGTGTGTGTGTGTGTGTTTGTGTTCCTGTGCTTTTACATATGCAGTAATCTGTCTGAAGTTGTGTGTGCATGCGTGTGTCTGCGTGTGTTTGTTGGGCCAGTCGCTGCTCAGACTCAGTTCAGAACAACTCAGCAGACTTTCTCAGCTCTTTTAAAAGTATGAATAGAGATGTGGCGCGTGCAGACACTCCTCACAAATTACACACACTACTCTGGAGGTGTATGTGTCGTTCTTTTTGTGTTTAGGGGTCTTGAGGTGACATTTGTCAGCCTGTTTTTTTATGGCTTTTTGTTTTGATTATACAATTTCTTTACCACATTTGTTGCAGAGATTTTGGAAACAAGGTAAAAGTAAGAACAGTCGGGACGGAGAGCACGGACCTCTCAGAGATAAGTTTCAGCTGAACAGAAATCATCTCAAACACTTGTTTTGATGTCAGACCAGAGATAAACACAGATGAAGCCCTTCTGAAATTCTTGTAGTTGTTATAGTCTCTGTACACTTTACTTTAGTAGCTGCACAGAGTTCCATAGCACCACTTAGTTAGTTTGTTTGTTTGTTGAGTTTTGAAGGTGATTGTCTGATATTGGAAATAAACAGATCTATGTGTGTGTGTAGGTGGTAACAACAAATAGAGTCTAGTCTGAAACTTGCTGTCCAATATTTGTAAGGACACGTACCATGAAGTGTCCGTCAGTCCAAAAGCACCATAAATATCCTTTTGAAAGGTGATCTACTGTGGAATGACTCTGCATTGCATTGCAGCAAAAGGTGAGTCAGGTTTACTTTCTCTGCACAACTACCCAGCATTTTCTGTGCCGGAGTTGTTTGGGAAATGCAAACTCTGGCATGAATTATGTTGATCTGGGCAGGAATTATGAGCTTTTTACAGCTTTCAACCAAACTTCAGACGCCTCACACACAACCTCAAACGCTTTTCTCGAAATCCAACTGAAAGTAAACGTAGGAAGTAGTCTCCTGGAAACTGTGTTGCTACTGTAGCGACTTCTCTGGAAAGCTGTGGGAAGTCGGACTCCTGTTACCTCAGTAATTATTATTTCTGCTTGAGTACATGTTTCCAAAATCTTTGCACTGGAGCCGGAAAGTTAAATGTTATGTTAAACGATGCGATTGTCCTGTAAAAGATCTTGTTTACACAGAATCCAAGGATCGTAGTCCCACATGTTTATGTCTGCATATTTCAGGTGTTTTTCAGGGTCAGAAATCTGAAAGTTTAGCCTTTTCCTTGCATCCAGGGTTCATCTTTACCTTAGGGTTTGCTCTTTGACCAGATCTCTCTGCATCGTCTCTGCACTCCTCACTCCCTCGCTGTGACTGCTGACCTCTTTTCGGCTCTGTCTGAGCCCCGCACACACACACACACACACACGCACGCACACACACACACACTCACACAGATGCCGGCAGGCCTCAGCTGAGCAGGCTAATCTCTTGAAGCATTACAGAGCTGCCGGGAATTTGCCCCGACCACACAAAGTCGGGCAGCGGGGTCACCGGGGGCTATGTGGACCGACCCAAGCACACAGGGACTAGTGGATCAAAGGGGAAAAACAAACTGGAAATGACGGAGAGCCTCAGTCAGCCGATGAAGTAGGTTAAAGACGCCAGAAACTGACCTGAAATATACATTGAAACACACAGATCGCACGCCTCGGAGGCACAAGTGTGACCCTGTTTTACAGTTCAGTTTTTAGCAGGGACCGTCAGCGGGGGGGGCGGGGGCAGGTGGGCGTTCGCTGTCTTAAATACTCTCTTAATGCACTCAACTTTGGTTGCTGTGGGGATTTAAACACCAGGTCAGCCAGCTCAAATTAAATCAAGCTTAATTTGTCTTGCCTTTAAGTGCATCTGTACGTGGGCGTACGCTTATAGGATGTGTGTGTGTGTGTGTGTGTGTGTGTGTGTGTGTGTGTGTGTGTCTGTGTGTGTGTATCTGTGTGTGCGTGTAGTTATAGGGGAATGTTAATTAGAAGATTTAATTGCCCATAAAGAAAATGGTAATTTGAGGTTATATTAATTTTAATAAGCGCCACTTTTTAAGCGGGGAGGTGTCAGTGCCCTCACAGGTTGTTTTATTTTTGATTCCCTTAAGACATGCACACCAGCACACACACACTACCTGTAACCAGGATACGCAGGTGTAGTTTGACCGAGGCCCCGTGAGTGTTAAGTAACAGGAGTGTTGATGTCTTTTAGTCCCATGAGTGACTGAGTGACAGAGGGAGGGAGGGAGGGAGGGATGGAGGGATGGAGGGATGGAGGGATGGATGGATGGACTGATGGATGGATGGATGGATGGATGGAGGGACGGACGGATGGAGGAAGGGGAAGGAGACAGGGACAGAAACAACACATGGGTAGCAGGGTGGAGAAAGAGTGAAGGTAATTTGATCCAGCTGGGGCAACAGGTGTGGGGCGAGTTTACACTCTTGTCTTCTAGCAAGTGCAAAGCTTTAGTGTACGTGAACACACACACACACACACACACACACACACACACACACACACAGATGCATTCTCCTCCCCTTGAGCCTGCGGGGTCAAGCCAGGGCTGTTGTCACCACAAAAGCCTTCTCCGTCACCTACACTGGGTGGAGAGAGACAGGATGACAATGTGAGAGTGACACAGGAGAGTTAAAGGGAGGTGCAGTAGACGGTGTGTTTTTATCTGTGTGTTAAGTAGAAACTCCAGGAATTGAAATAATAAGAATTGTCCAGAAAAAGGCTTCAACACTTTTAGTAGACTGAGATGAAAAAGTTGTGTGATGAGGGAGAGAGAAGAAAAGCACAACCCAAAGACTTAAAAAATAGCGGGGTTTTGTTTGGGTCGGCAGCTGCAGCGTCTTTGTTTCAAGTCCATAAGAGGGCTCTTGCTTCATGTCGCTCAACTCAATAAACACATTCAACCTTCCTTGTTTGGTCCGGACTTTCAGGCTTTTTCATTTTGATCCAGACCATAATTACAGGTGTGAAACCTCCTCTGGACCGAGGTCCGGACTTCACAGCTGGATTTTTGGTCGGAGGAAGAGAAAAGTGGTCTCAGTCTGTATCAAATTAAATCACGGTGCGGTTCGCTTCCAGCGTGAAAGAATTGTTTTGGATGCCGATAACTTCCGCACCAGTTGCAGGAAATTCCGCTAGGTTATATCATCTGCTTCTCCTTGTTTATTTTCAGAAAGCTAGATGTTAGAAGCTGAGCAGTGGTGGTATGTTGTAGCATGTAGCGCAGTGAATATAATTCCAATATTCACTCTCCTTTAAGCTGTTTTTATGGTCCCCATCGATTCCTGAAGGAAATATCTGGCTCTTTGGCTGCTAAATGCTCCACTATGTTCACCAGCCAGCGTTCCTCCAGTGCTGGAGATCAGGCATAACTAGTTTTTGAGCTTTTTTTTTTTTTTTTTTGATAAAAGCAGCTGCCTGCTGTGTCCAAAAAAAGATGCTTTGAAAGCAGTGAAAGTGAACCAAAGCACTGAAATTGTAGGTCATAAACACGAGCTAAATGCCTTCAACACTACAAGCAACTTTTTCTCACCCAAGTAGTCGGTTGATTCATTGCCGACGAAGAAATATTTGTTATTATTATTAAGTTTCAAAATCATTAGAGTGACTGGGAAGAAACTTTGTGACAGAGGGGGGGCCTGACGCTAGAGATGATGTCTCACTCTGAGTCCTCCAACAAAACTGCTACATTTACGCACCAACAGAGGCTGTGGTGATGGATGTGGTCGGACCGACAGAAATGTCCGTGACGTATCACTTAACCTGCTGCAGAAATGTCAAACATGAACAACAGAAGGAGGTAAGGGAGACAAAAAGTGGAAGAGGAACTAAAGGAAAGAGGAAGGAGGCTGTTGAGTGAATAGATGCAGCTGTCGGGTTCCAGTGTGGACGGCAGCCAAAGGAGCACAGCTGGGCCGAGGTGCGCTGCAGCCGGACTGGTAGTCAGGTTTTTATAGCAGCAGAGCGCACACACACACACACACACACACAGGCAAACATCCTCACTCAGCAAACACAAAGATAACGCAGCAAATGACTCCTGGCCCATTTGTAGCAACAGGTGGACTACTGTTTCAACACACACACGCACGCACAACGCTGGCAAGCAGCTGCCCGGCGACAGGAGATGCTCTTTCTTGTTGGCACGGCTTCCCCGTGTGTGTGTGTGTGTGTGTGTCGACCACCCTGCTCTTTGTCCCTTTAGCGTTTCTTATCAACCCTCATTCACTACAGAGTGGATTAGCAGAGTTAAATTTCACCAGATCCCAAACAAGAATGCTAATGGGGAGGCGGGGGGTATCCAGCATCTGGCAGCCCACCACACACTGCTCTCTCCCTTTTTATTAACCGCTACTCCACTCAGCCCCGGTGGGAGGCTGGTGGTTGCAAATGGGAATTGTGGGGAGGGTGTGGTGTTGAGAGAGAGATAATAGAACAAAGTAAGGAGAGAGAGAAAGCAGGAGAAAAGAGGAGGGCGGCTGGCGAGGTGGAGTTGGAGTGCTCTGGCTCTGCGTCTGGTGCAGGTATGCCAGGTGACGCTCGCCTCCACCGCCGGCCGGCCTGCTATTGTGCCGCAGAAACAAAGGACTTCTCCTTAAACACACACACACACACACAAACTGTAGCAGTGTAATCTGAGTCTTTGATTAACAGTCACTGCTGTTTTTAAAAGACTCCAAGAAACACACACACACACACACTAACAAACCGACCTGCTGTCCGACTCTATGAACACACACACACACACACACACACACACACACACACACACACACACACACACACACACTCTGCAGAGTTTTGGGAAGCTAAATGATGCAGGTGCACTGGAGCTTAGACGGTTGTGTTTACTTAGCTTTTACACCCTCCTGTCTCCTGTTTAATTAAGGCAAAGTTGGAAAAAGAAACATTTCGGACAAATTTGAACCAGAAGGAGCTGAAATGTAGCTCGTGCCAAGAACCGGGCAAAAAAAAAATTGAAAGTTTACGGCTCTCTGGCAGCGTCGTGTGAAGACTCGCATTGTTCCCACTCACACTCATTCCTCTGACACAGTCAATACAGTTCTGTAGCGCAGATGACCAGTTACACAGTTACCAGTCTGTTTTCCTCTGCAATAATGGAGTCCCAGACAGTTCCCAGCAGAGTCAGTAACTTCAGTCCACAGGGTGTCTGCTGCCCTCCAGCTCCACGGTTCAAGTCTGTGTGTGGGAAAGATTAAGCTATAATTGAGTTGGCTAACTGTGCCTTACAGGTTAATGGGATTCATTTACATGAGTGTGCGTGCTTCACACATTGATATTTAATGAAAAAAGTGCACTTGACTTAATCCAGCTTTGTGCTTCTTCGCAACCTTTAACCGCGCCAGCCGTGTGCACGAGCACCACTGTGGTCATGACCGAAATATCTCAGCTGTTGGTTGGATTGGTAAGACATTTGAAATTTGTCCTAGGAGGGCAAATCCTATTGACTTTGTTCCTCCTCTGACTTTCCCTCAGATGCCCTGATTAGGCCAGAGTTGTTATTTCTCCAGTATGACCGTGTCTTTAATTACTCTTGGTTTACAAAAACAGAGCCAAAATATTGCCGACCGGGTGCTAACGTCCTGCACTGATGACGTCATTTGGAGCTAGCTCTGATGTCACATCATACAGCTGCACAACCCGATCAGAGGTTAGCGTTAGCAGGTTAGGGTTTAATATAGGAGCAATCAGGATGTTCTGAGGAGCTGTTGTGTTTTTGCTTTATTTTAAAGCCGTATTACTAAACCGACTTAGTAAACATTGTGAATGTTATACCTGCTAAACATTTGGATGAACCCGTGTTATTTAAATCATGTTAACATCAAACGCTAGCACATCGCTTCACTGCGCTGCTGGCATGGCTCTAGACTCGTAAATGAAGGAGAGACCTGAAGCATAGTTTTATATAAATAGTTCAGCAGTGAATATCACTTGTATAAATCACTGCTTCAACACCTAACAGGTGTATCATGCAGTGCAGCAGGGTGCAGGGTATAACCTCTGAATATGAAAATATATGTTAATCCAGATTAGGCAGCTGATATCATATTTGCCTGTTTTCCTGAGAGTAGTTTATATATTTACTCATCATAATTCTCTCTTTTTTTATTTTTCTTGTGTTGTCTGCACACATGTGTTCATGTCTGTCCATAATATCTGATTCAACACTCCAGTTTGCACTCTATAAACATGTACTGGATGCATGAAATGTGACTTTGCTTGCATAAAGTGGTAGTTTATTTCTTTGCAAGTTGCCCACACCTTCATTTCCTTTGCATCTGTTTGTCTTCAATCATTGCAGAGCAAGGGCTCTTGATGCAGACAGGCGGGCAGGCAGACAGACAGATCCACACAGACAGACGAGCAGGGCAGGGTCTGGTGCTGCTGTTTAGTGCTGAGGCCTGGCCCGGAGACTGCTGACTGATGCAAAATAGAAACACGGGGGTGGAACGGTTAGATGGAGGGAGAGGGAGAGAATGAAAGAGTGAGTGAAAGCCGAAGCGAGACTGATGGCGAGGGATGGAAGAGAGAGAGAGAGAGGGAGAGGGGGAAGAGAGATGGTGCACAAGAGAGAAAGGTGGGAGGAAGGAGGGAGAGACATTATCGAGCCAGTGTGAGTCAGCAGGTTGACAGAGCTTCAGGGCGCGGCTCCGGCACATCACTGCTACTGTAAATTTCCCAGCTTTTATGGGATTCATCCTGAAGTGCACATCATCTTCCCTGATACCATTCCCTTCACTTTGGGGTCTGTTTATTTCATATTAAATTTAAAAATATCAGCTGCATAGTTAGCAAATCAATGCATCTCACCATAATAAGAATCAAACATATTTGTCAGCGTCGTGTTTGGTTTGATGGATGCAAAAAAATGATTTTAGATGGCATTTTAAATGTGAAAATGATCAGCGCGTGTTTCCTCCATGAGATGACACAGTCACACAATCAGCAGTGTTTGTAAGCGGCGGTTAAAATGTTGTTGCCGGGGCTTTTCCGCAACCCCAATTAAAATAAATAGCGGAATCACTAAATCAAAATATTGGCTTTGAAAACGAAACCCCCTAATTACATATTCTGCATCCTGTGTTGGCCTTGTACGAAAATGCTCAATGTGTGCTAACTGTGTGTGTGTTTGTGTGTGTGTATGTGACACACACAGGACCAGGAGACAACGTGCCGGCGGTGTACGGCCTGGATGTGACGGATGTGTCGAGGTGGGAGGAGACGGTGCTGAACCCTGCACTGCAGATACTGGACAGTCTGAGCAAGGTGGGGCCCGTCAGCAGCTTCGGTCCGCTGCTGGGATGAAGTGATGGCTCCACTTCCTTTGTTACTCTCTCTTGTTCTTCTACCCTTGACTGTTTTATTTGCTTGCTTTCTTTTTCTCCATTTTCTTAATTTTCCTTTCCTACCTTTTTCAGCACTTCAATTTTCTTCCCTTCCTCCCACACCCCTGAGCTTCTTTCTCTCCTCGTTTGCTTTTTCCTTGCAATTTTACTTCAACCACTTCTCTCTACTTTCTAATGAAACTGTTTTTCTTTTGTTGCACCAAACTTTTCCTACCTTCCTTTTTTTTTTAATTTTCCTGTTTCCCTTTTTTCTTCAATTTCCATCAGCCTCACACCACTGACTCCAAGCCTTTAAACTTTTTCTTTAGTAGTTCCTCCTTTGTCTCATTTTGTTCTCTGTCACTTTCCTTTTTCTTTTTTGCTCTCATTCTGTTCTTCTCACAACTTCCTTTCTTTACTTTTATTTCCTCCCCCGCTCTCCTTCACACCTGACTTTAACTCTGTTTCATTTTGCTCTTTAGGTATTAACACTGAAAACTAGTGTTTTGTAAGCATGTAATTAGAGAAATCTCGTGGAGTTTTGGACAACTGGTGGAGGATTTTTACAAGCGAGTTTCTGTTTTGTAACTATTCTGCACACAATGTGCGCATGTGTTATTCACATGCTGCCTGCCAGTTCTATTGCTTTTGCTGATTGACAGTTTGTGGCTGTAACATGCCAGCAAACGTATCAGTGCGCAAACAAAGGCAATTATGAAGAAGACTGCAAGCTGGCAAATACGGATGTTTTATGAGGAAGAAAATGCCTCCCAAATGTTTATCAGACCTCAAGTTTGTGTGAGAGAAAAACTGAACAAGACACTTTCCAACGCAAAAACCCTGAAACTTAAAACTGTTTGCTTTATCAATCAGGGTGAGAAGCCAGCTGTTGCACCAATCAGAGTGCAGGGGGCGGAGCAGAGAAACAAACGGAGTCGCCATTCGTGTGAAATGTGTGACAAAGTGATTATCGGTGACCTGGAGTGGACAGGTACGGCATTACACAATATTATTATCACATCAAATCACAGACAATTTATTTCTCTTTGTATTCCAACAACAACATCACGCTTCACTGAGATGTCACATGCCAAATATATGCAGCGTTGTTCTCTGTTTACTTTACCTGCAGCTCATCTGAAGTCCAAAAAACATCACTACCATGTGAGGAAGAAGAGGAAGTGGGATCCTGACTGTGACCAATCCCAGGTCACCGCTGCACAGAGACTCTCTGAGGACTCTTGTGCTGCTGTTGCCCCGGACTTCAGTGAAAGCTCTCAGGAGTTTTCCCACCAAACCACAGAAACACACAAGGAAGTACCTGTAACACTTCAAGAGTTGCACAGACTGTGAAACACATGCATCCTCATTCAGGGCTTCCACTGTTCGGCACTAACAGCTGTGTGTTTCCTTCCAGTCCTGTGAGGCTGCTTACTTACTTCCAATAGAGTGAAACTGAGCAATGTTTTCCCTTTGATCAAGCTGCACGATCTTCTTGTTTGTCGGTGCATTTCATTTTAAATGAGACGGAGACGAGCTACAGATGGAGCAGTTCGTTTCTGTAGCATAACGGTTCAACATTGTGGACTTGAAGGGAAAAATGGGATGTTTTGTGGTGTTGAGAGCAAAAGAAATCAATATTTTTAAGGACCTTTTTGCTACTGTCTAATAATGTAATTTAAGTTGTAAGAGAGAGATTTGTTTTTCTGTATCTTCTGCGATATGTGCCTTAAATGAAGTGGCGATCTTCCAAACTGTCGCTACCTTTTGTAGCATCTCAGGATATAAAGTTCTTTGACATGTTTAAATTAATCACCATGCACTTGAATTTAACTTCATCCAGTTGGTTTTGGAGATGTGCAATAAAGCAACGTATCTTCAAGTTTGCTAACTAGTGAATAACGTGTCTTGTGTTAATGACGTGATGAAGGAAAATTTACAAATTTCAAAATTTAGAAGTTTTCACATGATTTCAGCGGTAGTTTTACCTTCATCTCCATCAGCAGGATGAGATACATTTTAATTTGACTGTCATTCTCCCAGTGTACAAGAACCAAAGAAGAGCTGGTTCATTGGTGTAAGTCTGTGGCAGGTGGCAGCGGGTCATCCTACTCTTCTCATAGTTTCTACTTCATCCAGCTTTTCTTCCCCTTTTTTTCAATTATTTTCCCTTCTGTCCTTAAGGATATTTAACACCTTAAGCTGAGGCAGCAGTCAAAAGACAAAAGCTTGTCTGTACAGAATTGTGTAGTTTTTGCCCTGTCACTTGCCGCAATGATCCTCCTTGACAGTATGCTGTTTGACTTCCAGGTTAGAGATGGCATATGGACCAATAATAGAACAGACACAAACACCAGGGTCAGTTTTGAACCAATTAAAGTGTTAATGTGCCTTTGTAAAAATCTAACTCAGAAAAAAAATCTGCCTATAATTCAGATTATTATCTATACGTTTATTTTGAAATTCCACTTTTCCCCAGACTAAAACTCTGAAAGATTTTCTTCTTACATCACGTAAACCTGCTGAGTGTGATCTCAGCGGCGTCCTCGAACGACACAGAGCCGTGTTCACTGTTTGCGTGCTGACACCTACTTTTACTGTCATTAAATATGTTTTTTTCGGCTCTTCATTTAATAATGACTTGCCACCTGATTTGTGCTGTTGTCTCTCAGGGGAGGTTAGCTGAGCTCATTTCTGCTCTGACAGTGGTATAAACCACCGGCTCGGGCTGCGAGCAGGAGAGAGTGTGTTTTCATGCTGCTGATTGCAGGTCTTTGTTTATCCAGCGGCGTGCTGTACCCATTTCAAACCAAGGTGTGCCTGCCTGCTGTAAAACCACTTACACAATACCTGGCACGGCTCCAGAGGCCTCTTTTGGCGCTCCCTTTCCCTCTCCTCACCTGCCCCCTTTTTTTTTTTTCTTCTCACCAGGACAACACCCCCCTTGTTCCTAAGAATCACACAATTGTTCCGCATTCCCGACTAACACTCCATCGTCTCTTTCTTAAAGCTTTTATTCTAGTCGAGCCTAAGACGTTTTCTTTCAACACAAGTTATGTTCGCAGGCTCCCAGTGTTTGACCTCATCCACATGACTAAAAATATTTCCAGCCATATAATGACTGGAAATATGTGTGTGTGTGTGTGTGTGTGCGAGTGTATGTGAGTGTGAGTGTGTCCCACATTCTCTCTTTTCAAACTGGGTCAGGCCTCAAGCTCACTGGGGGCTTAACATACAGTATGAGAGTCACACTGATAGCAAAGGCCACCGTGCAACTGGTGTCTGGTTATTACAACCCTTCCTATGCGGGGACGGTTTGTTTTTCTTTCCTACTGTTGTAGAATTTTTCAAACACTTTTCTCTCCCCAGTGGGTTTTGTTGTTTTTTTGTTTTTTTTCATCCATCGTTCCTGTAATTACCAAAGCAAACACTGAGAGCGATCCAAGAATAAGATTATTATCAGTCATGCGATTCATTTTTTTTTTTGTCTTGGGCAACTTTATGTGTGGTATGTTCTTATCTCAAGCGTCTCAGTGAGTCTGGCCTGGCACCTCCAGGCACTGCTGAATCACTTCACATTTAAAGTAGGCTTGCGCAATTCAATGACATAAGGCTTCATCCCTTGAACCACGCATACACGCGCTCTTAGAAGTGGAGAAGTAGGGCAGCGTCCACGGTCACAAGGCTAATTAGTGATTTACGCGCCGTGATGCAGTGGATCATCTATGGACCCACACACACATGGACACATACATGGACTGAGTGAACTCATTAGCCACAGACAGGGAGCATAAAGACTCAACACACTAAACCAGCTTTGAAAAGCAAAACCTGCAGCTAAACCCCTCCACACGCACGCACGCACACACACACACACATATGTAAGTGGAGTTTTCTACTTTCTTGAGTTTTTGATGCTGCTGTTTGTGTGTCTGTGTTTATATGTATCGCTGCATCAGCCGGCGAGATCGCACAGTAATTCACCCGAGTTTGAGCCTTCCATTTCTGTCTCTCCCTCTCTCAGTCCAGCCCTGCCTTATAGCGGCTCAGTTAGCTGTATATGTTCACAGAGCACACACTGTCCTACACACGAGGCCCGCTGTGGGGGGACTGCAGGCTGACTTATGTAACACATGCTGCAGCCTATAGATGCTTGTTGTCTGTGTCTGGCCTGTTTGCCATGGAGTTTTGGCCTCTGGTGTTGGCTTTATTACATCCGACATACGCTGCGGCTAATTAGACACTAGTTTTCTCTGCATCACTTTAACATCGACTTCCGAGATATCACTTAATCTGTACAGTGATTAATATGTGAGAACAACATTTGTATGATCTGGTGCTGGCAAGATAAGTCAACAGGAAAATGAGTCGATTTCAGGGATCAATGTATTGCTTTAGTCATTTGTTTGGAAATATAGCTAAACGTTAGCAGGTTTGTGCATCTCCAATGTTCCCATCATCTTGTTTTCTGTTTGAAAGTCCTGTTAATTAAATACCTTTGACATTTGGGCCGAAACAGAGAAAGCAGTGTCGCCTGCTTGGACATCCACTTTGTCCAAAACTGAAATATCACAATATCTTATCTGTAGCTGGTCGCACGGAAAACATTATGCTTGCCATCCATTAGCATATGAAAATTTTGCAAGTTATCAGACTGCTGTTGGCATTTAGCGTTTAGTACATCTCTGACTAACCTCACAGAGCTTCTAGTATTGCTGAGATTTTTAGTCTTTGCAATATTTTACGGACTAAATGATCAACATGAAACATTACAGATTAATATTAAAAACAATTGTACATTTTGCTTATTCATTTTTTTTGACAAGAGTTAATGTTACATAAAAGGATTGATATCACTAACATGAGTACATTAAAAGTGTAGCTACAGTCAGCAACAGGGGGTCTTATCTTAGCATAAAGGCTGAAAAAGTGTAGGGCAGCTGGTTACACTGGTTTTTAGATGTAATCACAATTTATCAAGTTTTTATACTTACATTTTCATATGAATCAAAGGACATATATTGTGTGAATAAGTGAGCAAGAGCGGTCAGTAGGAGGTTCCTGTTGCCTTTTGACTGAATCAGAAAGCCTTTCTCCCCCCCGTTTTAGTCTTTATTCTAAGCTAATTAGCTTCATATTTAGTGCAAATGTGTTAGAAGTGATACCAATCTTCTCATTTAACTTCCAGCATGAAATGAAACAAGTGTATCCCTAAAATGCCAAGCGCTTCCTTTAAAGAATACATCAAAACACTGTTTATTCATGAGAAGAAAAAAAAAAAAAAAAAAGCTCTTTAACATTTTAAGCCAATCAAGCTCTTTTTTTGAACTGACTTTTCCCAGTCCGTACGCTTGACAAAGCCTGTGTTGTTGAACTTGCCAGGGCCTCTCCGCCTCAAAGCTCTGCTGTAGTAGTGTGTCATCCAGTGACTGTGCGTCTAGGTAATTTGAAGTCCACTTAATCCTAATCTCTAATCCCATTTGACTAAACATTCTCTGCCATCTGGCCCTGGCGAGACAAAAAAAAACCACACTCGCACGCATTCGCACGCACACAGACAGACATGCAAGCAGCTAATCAGATAGAGCAGCAGCTATAATGGAAAGACACTGTTGACTGGACGACCAAGAAGGACCTTTATTTATGAGAAAAGCTCTTCTGCCAGTGTGGAGCGATTATAGATAATACAGAAGGCCAAATGTTTGGCAGAAGGCTAGACACCACATGGTCAAATAACATCAGTCTAAAAGTTTTTGGAATGTGAAGGACTTTGTCGAGAATGTAAAACATTTTTTGACACTGTAGGCAACACATGGAAGCGCAGCGAGGGGCCGACTCTCAGGCTGCTATGTGCACGTGAGCTCATGTGATCCTGAGCACAGAGTACAGCCAGGGCTCTACTTTTATGTCTTCTAACATTATTTTTTTGCATATAGAAGATGGATGTGTGTGTGTGTGTGTGTGTGTGTGTGTGTGTGTGTGTGTGTGTGTGTGTGTGTGTGTGTGTGTGTGTGTGT
>JAQNCA010000009.1:3507380-3560642 GCA_029783725.1 Acanthurus tractus
GTGTGTGTGTGTGTGTGTGTGTGTGTGTGTGTGTGTGTGTGTGTGTGTGTGTGTGTGTGTGTGTGTGTGTGTGAGCTTCCTCTGTTCAGGGTCGTTGTTTTGCAGTGCATTAGGAAGAGGACAAAGACAATTCAAAAACTCAGTTGTTGCGTAACCAAGTGAGAAACACAACACTGTCAGGTGTGACTCAATCTGATAAGAGAGCATTGTGTTTTTCTGTGTGTGAACATGGAAGAGATCTGCGTCTTTGCATGTTTCATATTAGCATTAAAATAAAAAAAAAAAAGCACCACACCACATGACAGCTCCATCCGCTCTGTGGCTTGGGTGTATTTATGGTTCTTTCTGCATAAGTGAAATAGCTGTGTGTTTGTGTTTATATTCATTATGGATTACACACACACACACACACACACACGCATGACCAGGGCTGCAAAGTGAAGGACGAGTGTGTCGCAACATGAACCAGCCCAGAGATAATGTTTTATAAGGTCTCGATGTGATCTGATGTATGCATCCAGAGCCAAATGCAGACCATCATTTATTGATGTGTGTGTGTGTGTGTGTGTGTGTGTGTGTGTGTGTGTGTCTAGGTCTAGGGACAAGCGAGGTTCAATGAGTTTATGCAGCTCCCTCTCCCTCTTTTTGTCACGCTGTCTGGCTCCTGTAGTGGCCGCCGTGCTCAAAAAGTGACAGAAGGACACGGAGAGGAGGAGATATGATTAGATGTGAAAAGCCTGTGAGGAAAGTGTCTTAGGTGCAGTGTGTGTGTCCTATACTTCCTATAGTCTCCGTCCCTCTCTCCCTCTCTCTCCCTCTCTCTTTCTCTCTCTGCTGCATATTTCCTGCCTGGTTATGTAATGCGGGGGCCGCTCCGTACTTTTTTTTCCCCCTTCTTTTTCTCCTTCCCTCCCCAATCCAGAGCATGATCTGCCTTCCTGTTTTTCCAGCAACCCAGTGAACTCTTTTCCCAGGGCAACGCTCACACACACACACAAACACACACACACACACAGCACGTACTGTTGGCATGTATTGTAAGTAATGTGCTTATTTTAGACAAAGCTGCTTACCCTTTATGCATTGTGTCTGGTGGTGGGCTACATAAATGTCATTGTGCCACGACTCACACACTTTTGGTTTCTGTACGTGTGTTTGTCTCAGGCGCCTTTCTATCACAACACATCCCCTCGTCTGTCCTCCTGTCCATTTCTTCTCTCATTTATCCCACTCTCCCCTTGTTTTCACCTTTGCTCTCAGGCAGGAAATGGGTGTTCCAGCCCATCAAGGACCAACAATGCAGCCTGACTGCCTGTTGTGTGTGTGTGTGTGTGTGTGTGTGTGTGTGTGTGTGTGTGTGTGTGTGTGTGTGTGTGTGTGTGTGTGTGTGTTCATTTTATTGTGTGTGTGCACACGGGGCAATATACTCTCTGCAGTCTACTGTATGAGACAAAGAGACTGTGTGTGTGTGTGTCTGGACTTCCCCATTGTCAGTGGCTTAAGCGCTGGAGCCGGCTTTTTCCCGCCAGTGCGGAGTTTTGTGGGAGGGGCTTTGGCTGAGCTCAGCAGCAACAAAGAAGCGGAGCTTCCCGCCTGATATGCAAAGAGGCTGAGAGTGGGCGGGGCATGAACCCGCCCCTGCCGCAGCGCTTAACTGTTTCACTGCCAGTGTGGAAGGCAGTCAGTTACAGGCGGGACGTGTGTGATGCCTGTTGTTCTTCTGTCCTCAGAACAATAAGAAAACTATTAAAAAAAAGGGACAGCTGAAGGTTTATGTTTGGCTGAGGGTTGAAGTTTAATTCAAGCATAGGTTGAATTTTGACAAAAAGGCAAAATGAGTCACATTACACAATCTTGTAATAAAAATACTTATATACTTATATAATACTTATTATATATATATATATAAATAAGTATTTTTAGTTTTAGTATTTTTAGGTTTTGCAATGGGTGATTAAAAAAGCCCAGAACATTATTAGCACCCATCTATGTAGCATCAGTGACATCAGTGAGGTGGGGTCCCTGCACAAAGCCTCCAAAGGATAATAAAAGACAACACCCACCCAGTCACAGCCTGTTCACCCTGCTGCTGTCTGGAGAGATATACAGAAACATCCATCCACTGCCACACTACCGGATCACAGACCAGCTTTTTATTCCCAGCTGTGAGACTGTTTAACTCAACTTTCACACCTAAAAAAAAGGTTTGTGTTAGATAATTAAATAATTATTAATGCATTCACATAACTCTCTGTTTTTAGTAGTAGCACAGAGGGTGTAAGCATGAAAAAACTTCTTGCTCTGTCACCTTTGATTTTAAATACTGTGTACAGAGGATAAACATGTGGCTGCTCACCAGAGCCTGTTTTATATTTAAAATACTTAAATTTCATTGTGTCACTGATACTTCACCAAAGCCTTTAAAACCTGCTGGGGCAGTTAAAAGTTTGAGCTCGGCTAGCTTTTTACAGGTATATTAACAGATGTGTGTGTGTGTGTGTGAGAGTCCGTCTGTCCGTCCACTTTCATGTCACAGCCCATGGCTCACTCATGTTTTAAGTATGTTATGCAACCCAATGTAACATTAGCTGGCATGTAGACTAATAGCAGCTGTCGTGCACACACATGTGCTCACACACACATGTGCTCACACACCCTCTTCACCCCATTCCCAACAAAGGGACCTATTATATGAAGAAGTTGTGTGCTTCAACATACTAAGCAGCAGGCAAGATGGGGACTCAACATGGTCTCACACACTTCATACACTGTCAAATACTTCAGGCGCTCACACTCCATTTGTGCGTGTTTTTATTGCAGTCTATGTTAGTATGTATACCTCACACCTTCTGCAGTGTCATGACAACTGATGCATGAGAAACATTAGAGGTATGTAGAAACCAGTCGTAGCATAACAACAGTCATACAACATATGTGAAATTCGATGCACAGCAGTGAAGTTATGTAATGTGCTGTAGTTATTCTTTGTAAAGAACAAATAATACAACTGGCTTTTATCCTAAAACCAGCAGCCGCGTGTATGTAACCTGTGCAGAAATACAAGGAGAACGACTTTATGAATTAAAATACTTGTAATGCAGCATTTGAAGCTTCACACCAGTGCAATGCCACTGAGATTCACTCAGAATATATCACTGCAGTAGAGAATGGCCCATTTTATTGATAATTCACTGTTGTTTGCTCCTACAAATATACCTGTAGTTCCTTCTGTAAAAAGGAGCGAGATAAAAATCCGGTCACATCTATTGTTTATGAGAATTTTAAACTTTATTGGCACCTAAAGCAATACAACTGCATTTCAGCATATTTCACATATTGGCATGCTGCTGAGCTGCATACATGCTGTGTAGGGATTTCTGGCACAACCTCTTTTGAGGTGAATGAAAAAGTTGGAAGAGTTTGAACTCCAGAAACACTTGTAGTATGAAGAACAACTTTGGTGTTGACCACAGACTGTCACACGCCTTGGTCACTCTATAAAGTTCTTGTTTTCACAGTGTTGCTGGAGTTTTGTCTTTCTCTTCATACATTATTTGTCTTGCTATTTTTGACTGAAATGAAGCGAATAAAAACAGTCTATAAATTACACTTGCTGTCAGCTTTCAAAGAAAAAAAAAAAATCCCCAAATGTGTTAAACTTCTCCATGTTATGTCATTTAAATGATGAGCAGCGAGAAGCAGTCGTCCTTATGCGGCTGCTTCACAAACACACACAGAGGTGTTGCTCGGCACAGTTGTGTGGCAGATTGAAACAAGTGCAGTTTGTGCAGAGCAGCGGTTGCTCACCAGCACTAACGACACTCAGGGCTGATTTACATTGCGGCTTGTGAGGACAACGACTGTCTGCTGATATGTGAGGGAGTTTTCATCGGTTAGGTGTGTGAAAGGCAGACAAAGAAGGGGGGGGGAAAAAAGACTGTTTGTTATTGTGTGTGCATAGTTCTGTGAAAGGCGGGAAGGGAAGCAAACAGAGTGAAACCACTGTTAAATGCATATCTCACACACAGTTAAGCTGATAAAGTGTCCCTTCCTCTGGGCAGTTAACGGTTAATGGCTGATCCGTTTGGGCAGAGCCCTGCAGCAGCCGCCGCGCGACGTAAGGAGGGAAAAGAGGGGAATTTGCAAAACATTTCAGGGGGAAGTTTTGGATTATCAGACGTTGCTCTGACCGTTGGAGGAATCTAACTGCAGAGAAAACACACCCACCCATAACTGTGTCCGCTCTGCAGGTGTTTTGCTCTATAATCACAACTCCAGCCAAGCAAATAAATTAATAGTTTTGAAAATATAGTCTAATCTCATGTCTGCTGCTGCATGCTACAATTACAATAGTCTAAAACCTATAATGGCGTTTTGAGTTTGCATAGTTTAATCCCTCGTTTCATAATTAAATTTGTTGTAACGAACTTTTTTATTTCAAAAGCCCAGCATGTCGCAGACTAATGAACAGGCAAACTGAGCCTTAAACAACACATGAAGAACGCTTAGAATTAAAAAGAAAAGGAAAACACACTCATTTTTGTCTCTAAAGTAGAAATTAACAGTTTATTTTCTTTAATAACTGCAGCATCTTTAGTGACTCTCAGCTTTTGTTATTCAAATAAACTTTTTATCGCTGCCTTATCTGATGTTACTGTTATTTTATGCTGCATATTCTCTATTGAAGGCAGTAAAAACCTAATGTTTGTCAGGAGTAACACCGTTCTGACTTTGACCATTAGGGAAGTAAAGTGACACATTGGTTCCTTATTTATTACATGGCAGTTAGGGCACAAAGCCCAAGCCAGACCCACAAATACTGGTCTGTAACACACACACCCACACACACACACATTCTCGCACATTCATTTCCCTTTTCAAACTACAAGATACCACATTTGCCTAGTATCTTTTTTCATTTTACATCCAAATCACTGTTGATTCAGGAGTGTCCGTGTCTGTCTCCTTATAGCTGTGTTCCTCTCCATGTGTTGTGGTGTGGTTGCAATTTGCCTTATAAGATGGTACAATGTCTGCCTGCTGCTCTCCTCTCCATATATAACTTCTGACAGGCTCTCCTGCCCTACTTTACACCTTCCAACACTCTCACTGTACAACACGGCCCAACAGACTCTACAGCTGACCTGACTGTGTGCCTGATTTTCAGTTAAAACCTACTTTAAAACAGTCACAGTGATACCTGAACGTTAATGTTTAAACAGTAAATGCTAAATCATAATCAAGCATTACCACTTATTAGGAACTACAGAACAGTGCTATCATATATAATCTCATATTTTATTTTAATGTCAAGTGTCAGAAGGTGTTTTCATGTTGACCTCTTCTGTTTCCATCCTAATAAAGCAGGTTGCTCAAATGTATTAATTATAATTGGTTGGTTTGGCAGTCTTCTGTAAAATGAACTTCTGCTGCCCCCGTGTGGTCAGAGAGGGAACATGACTGAAGTACATTCTGAAACGAGAGAACAAATTGTACCAGCACACACTGTGTAAAAAAAACTGGATGATAAAAATCCAAATCTTTGAAGCACACATTGGTAAAAATGGATGACAGCAAATAACACTAACGGCACCGTCTGAAGCGTTGGGCCTCAACATATACCATAAAAGATAAGATGATAAAAGTTCATGACTAATCATATAATATGTATACTAATTAGTTTTTTTAATTGTGCAAATTTCAGTTTAGAATAATTAGGTGGAAGTTTACTGTGTTAACTTGCGGAGGTGTGTGGTTTAAGGCTCAGTTTGCCTTAATGCACATATGTTTCAACGTTTTGTTTTTAATATTCATCAATAACCTTAGTGGTTTCTAATTTTTATTTTTTTTACATCAAACCTCTCATCAAAGTTATTCGTCAAATCAGCAATTCCTCTTCCCTCTTTATATTGTTTCACTTGATTTTAGTGGTCAGTTACAGCTACACAGTCGTACACTGCAGTGTTTAAATAGCTGGAATAAAAGCCACGATTAAAGGAAACCTCATATTGTTTCGCAGAATTTAGTTTTGGTTTGTGTTCGTCCGATCACTACCTCAGTTATCACCTCTTACCTTCATATTGGGAACCACATTTTCACACTTCAGAGGTCAGACTCAAACCTACACTATTAATTTCCCTTTATTACATTCACATTGTTATTGTTCCCTGTAATTTTTGAATATTATAATAAACACATAATGGATGATCGCAGTCTTAAAACAAGGGTCAGGTGCTCATATGAATACTGAAACAGGTTTAGTTTGTGGTCTTTCGCTTTTATATACTGAATGAAAAAAGTATCAGCATACTGTTATCTTGTTCCTAGTTAAGTCAAGTCTACGCAGAATTAAAGAAGAACTTGAAAAAAAATCCATGAGCAATGTGCTTGTAATATTTCTGTTTTGTTTGTGCAGTTTATTGTTATCCTGTACCTGCAAATAATTCATGGATATACATCCACTTCCTGATGATATCCTGTTTATACTGGTCACTAGGAGATCCCTAATGTGACCTAATGTGACCTAATGTGATTCCAGTGTTTGTGATAGAAGATGGGAGATCTTTTCGTGCAGAAATCCATGTTAAGATATTGAAAGGTGTATTCAGTCTGAGTTCGTCAAATCAGGTGGTCACCTACCAGATTTGCAGTCTTTTCATACAAAACTTCCTTTTTGTGTTTTCCAAATAGTATGGAAACAAAAATCTGGCATTTTTGTACTAAAAAAGACTAAAACAGATTCTTGAAGCCTCGTATTAGCTAAACTTTTGCTAAGGATGTTTCCCTCATTAATTACTTTGTACTTTGGAGGTAAATTAGGGAGAACTTGATCACTCTTATAGACCAATATGCACAAGAAGAATGACCACAGTATGAAAATGTAGTTCTCAGATTTTTTTTAGAGTCTTATTAGTTGTTAACCCATCATTTAAAACATTGATCGCACTGTGTGTATTGTATGTTGACAGTATTAAGATGAAAAACATTAGGAAGGCAGCCCTCGTTGAGCTGCTCTTGTCATGTGACTGAGAAAAACCAGGCGTAGCATATCGGTGTAGTTGCTTTCAGTTAATTTCATGGAAAACATAAAGGTTGAACCTCACTGCGGTCATAACAAACCATGATGCATTGGGTGCAGCTTAACAGAAACAGAACATCGGTGGTTGAATGTAATAAATGACAAGTTTATTGTTGCACAAAATGTACAAAATAACAAGCAAATGGACAGCCCCTTTCCCTCCCATTAGCATCCCTCCCCTCCCTCTGGTTCATTCGCCATAATGAAGCTGAATTTTCTGAAACCTATGACTACGGCAAGTCCGATGGTCCAAGCCAAACGCATGGTAATTCTGAGAGACAACACATACCCAATTTCAGCGTCACTGAACAATTATAAATGAATAAAAACACCTTATTTACACATTTCTGTCAGAACTTTTACAACATGCCATCTATATATTTATACAGAATATGCTTGTGCACATACCCCTGTATAGAAAATATATTATAAGATCAAATTAAATTAGACTAAGGGCTATAGACATCCAAAGTACAGCACTTCTTTTTAATCTCCTTTTAAATCTTTTTGTTTTCGTTTCCCACTTAATCAATTAACTTAGTTCTTTAACAATCTGGTACTAAAAAGAAAGAACTCTAGTTGTATGCAGATATTGATGTGTTTTTTCCCCGAGGACCCAAGCCGACCATGTAGATGCCTGCCGAGAAAAGCCTCACATATTTACACCAGAACATTCGGAGCTCTCCCTTTTAAAAATGCATGTGTGTGTGAGTCTGACCGCCCGTCTGACTTGCGTGTGACATTTCATGTTGTTTCTCATCCTCATACGTACTAAAAATGATGATCTGTGATGTTTTTACAAGTCTGCAAGATTCCATCCATCCCCGCCCTCCTCAAGCCTGGTTCGATGATGTACTAAAAGCAAAAAAACCAATCAGCTTTGGCACTAGGTGAAGAAGTAAGTGTGCTGTGGTTTCCTCAAACGCCTTTCTGGGATCTTGCACATCATCTATCCTTTGTCTGTACACTAAATGTGAAATCACAGAACAGCTGACGGCAGATCAGCTTTTTCCTCAGATGTTAAAGATTAAACAAATTAGTGCCGAAAAAAGGAAGGAAGGAGGAAACCCTTTCGTACATGATTTCTAACAAGCTAGCACTGTGATATCTAAACCACATTAGCACCATGGAGAAAGAGAGAGAGAAAGAGAGAGAGTGAATGACATTGTTCAAGTAAAGCCAGACAGCTCACGAGATTCTTTGTGCTGGAACGTACAGTAAAAGGGCACACAGCATGGATGGAAGTTTTTGTGCCAAGGAAAAAGCCACATCTCCCATGAATGGATGGATGGATGGATGGATGGATGGATGGGCGGGCGAGAACAGGGATGGGCAATGAGGAGGAAATCATGATGAAAAATACAGGAGGCTTTCTAAAAAGACCACTTGCGTCCTTGCCTCCCTTCCTTCAGCTGCACGGATATTCGGGGGGAAAAAAAGGAACGAAACAGGTCGAAGCAAATCTCCGGACAGCATCCATCACATTGCTTCATAACTCGCCTGCAGGTGGAGTTCGGTGCAGCTGAAGGAGGCAGCCACAACACTGCATCTGCACACCTCAGGAGCTTAAAAAAGCCCCTCTGGAGATGTGTGTGTGTGAGGGGGGGCACGGGGAAAAAGTCTCCGAGATGAGTTTGGGATCAGATTTTAAGGGGAAAGGAGATACGGATGTTTTCAAAGTGTGTGCAAAAATACTTGTCAGACTACTGCTGGGACATGAACCCTTTTTTTTTTTTTGTTTGAAATTTTCCACTTTGCTTCAGTTCCGACCTTAAATCTCGCAATATAGCTTCCTCTTAAATCCTACTTATTTTCCATCTACTGCTTGTGTTTTACTTGTTTTAATATATATCTATATTTTCTTTTCTGGCTTTTTCTCTTTTCTTACTTTACAAAATGAGAGACAGAATGATGGACAGCTGACAATATATATAATTATTTTCCTCTTATTATCAACAGGTTTGTCTTAACCTGGAGATGATTCTCTTTGTTCGTTGTAAACAAACAGGTTTATCAGCCACTGGAGCTTGTTTCCTCCTCCTCCTCCTCCTCTTCCTCTTCTTTCTCCTCCTTCAAGTGCACTCCTTCTTCCCTCCCTCTCTCCATCGCTCCCCTCTTTCTCATTGCAGGAGGGCCCTGATTTGTTTGGAGGTGCTGTCATCATTTAGATGCCGTGTTGTATACCTGAAGAACGAGGCAACAAAGAGAGACATGTTTAAATCCTCATGCGTCATATCTCTGTCTCTAATGCTGAAACACTCACACACATGTTCACACACACGTTCACACACACACACACACACACACACACACCTCAGTGCGTTCAGAAGTCCCTCCACACTGTTGGACGGCTGCTCTTTCAGCACCTTGATGCAGCCCTTCATCTGGCCGACACAAAGACAACAGAGGGTGTTAGAGAAAGGTCAGCGGCCTCAGATCCACCTCATCTCCTGCTGCTGCTGCTGCAGTCACAGTCAGGCTCCCAAACACACGTTTCTAACAGCAAGCAACCTCATCTGAAGGCGTAATGTTGACGATGTATCATACAAAGGTAAACACGTGTCTCTATAAGGTTTGACCTGTCATTCCTAACCTTTTCGGCTTGTTACTGGACATGAGTTGTAAACAGGTGAATCAAAATATGATTTTTTTGCTCCTCAGACTGTTTGATTGCAATAGTTATTACAGCTTGGAAAAGTTGATGTTTTCCACTATTTTGCAAGCAATTTGCGATTGGGTAACGTTAAAAATAAGCATTGAGGCCCAAACTGATTATGTTGTTCTGATCACAGCTTTTTATGCTTATAATGACCAGTTAACCCATGTGTTCTGTAATATGAAAAAAAAAAGTTTCATAAAAATCTAAAAAATCCCTGTCGGACAAAAATGAATCAAATCAAGATATAAACCATTTTGAACTGCATTTATAACATGAGCTTGAACAGTAAAACTCTGCACAGAAGCCCAGACAAACACACTGCTGTTGGTGGTTTCAGCTTTTAAAGGCTGAACTGAACAGCTTTTACTGCAGGTTTTATTGATTGTTTTGTCCTATTGATGATGATGCATTATCAGTAAGGAATTAAATATTAATGTAAACACGTAATGCATATATGTTTGCAAGCTGGTCACAATGTCAGTTAGAACCAATTTAAGCTTCATAACAAAATTTATCTTCCACAACAAAAACACTTTAATGAGCCTTTTTTGCATTAAAGAAGGATGACATGACAGGACATGCCAACATCCATTTTTTAAATCCAAGCCACATACAACCTCTTAGACTGTTGCCACTCTGTCTCCAAAGGGCTTCTGTCACCTTTAAAAAATCCCTTTTAAAATATCTGTTTCATTTCATTGGGGAAAAGTATTGGTGCAGAAGTAACCCGGCACAGTTTGGACTGATGTGCGCTACAGTTTCTAATGTACTCCAGTAGAAAATTTAAAAAAAGAGAGTTTCCACAGTGTTGCAAATCTCCAGGAGGCAGGAATGTGACAGAGATGCGCGTCTGTCTGCACTCACATCAATTTTGGAGGTCTTGGCAAAAGCCCCGACAGGGTGAACGTGGTCATAGAGGATGATGACTCCCACCATCACCCTCATGCAGAACAGCATGGTGTCTGTGTTGGTGAACCGACAGCGGTACTCCCTGCGACAGAGGAGGAGAGACGTTTAACAAGGAGAACCTTGTCATAATGATAATGACAGAGAAGATCATGTGAAAGGGAGTCATGGCAGATGACTTGTGTCATTTGAGGTACATTGTGGTTGCCTTGAAAATTTGCTGGTGACTTTTTTGCTCACATAAAGACATGTAATAAAAAAAAGATTAAACATCTTTAAATTGAGCGTGAAGGACTCTGTTAACAATTCACTCTATGAATTGCTGTTAATCAGTCTATTGAATTAGAGGCTCAAACTTGAGAAGGCCTCTTTTGTGTTCACTTTGAAAGGGCTCGTTAATTAAAATCTCAGTTCTGACCCTTTCTGGAGAAGGACGGGGAGAAGAAGATTGAGAATGGGATGAAATACAAGAGGGAAAGTTTGGAAAAAGACTCACGGAGTCTCCAGCATGACACGGCACACACAAGCCATGGTGCTCAGGCAGTCTGTGGTGTCCTCGATGGGCAGGGTCTTATTCTGAAGCACAGAGAAAAAAAATCAGGACAAAACAAAAATGTTTCTGTGGTTTAATAAATAATATAATATTTAAAAAAATAGATAAACATAAATAAGGTTCCTCCCTTCTCTTCTAACAAATGCACAGTCAGTGTTGTCTGTAGTTTCTGTGCTGACTGAACAAAATGTTCTACCACCAGGTGGAGACAGAGCACATCTGCAGAGTTCAGTAAAAGTATGAGGTCAGTGAAGCAACTCTGTTAGAAGGCAATCATGACCAGCATGTCCTCTACATTTTTCATGAGTCTCAGAAGTATTGAGGTGTAAAGTCCGGAAAAGCTTCCAAGATAAAAACACTGCTTTAACAGCAGGAAAGGAAAGAAGAGGGTCAGAAGGTGTCACGCAACGGTCCAGCACGGCCACTTAAGGTGAAGCTTCAAGGGTACAAAGACATCCAACAACTGAATCATGCTTCATAGGAAAAAGCCTTTTAAACAGTGACACTGATAAAAGTTATCTAAGTTATTTATGATTGTATTTATAGACATGTATTTTGAGTGTCAAAGCAACATTATGTGGGGAAATAACACAGGGGTGCGTGCGCTTCCTGGACTTAAAAGGTGCTCTTTGGATAAGATTAAAAGTTGATGCGAAAAATCTAAGAAAGAACTCAAAGTCACTCTCTTTTAAACAATTAAAATGCTTTGTTGTAACGGCTCGGTCATGCAAGAGCACCCGCTTTAATGTAACAGCACTATAAAGGGGACATTTGTTTCATGGGATTTGTTTGACTCCATGATAAAGATAAAAGGCAGAAAATATTTCTAAAGTCCAACATGACCGTATAATGCAACAGAGGGGTATTAAATGTTAAAGAGGCAGTGCGTCTGAGTTGCATTATAAGATCATTATAGCAACATTATTCAGTAATTTTGTTCTCTTGATATTACTTCCATTTTTCTCATGTTGCTGAACGAGGCCACTGGACTCTGTGGGTTTTTAATAACGGTCTGTTTGCCGCGGTCTGCATGTACTCTGTGTTTATTTAAGCGCTGACAGTCTGACACTGACCACAAACTGTTTGATGAGTAAACATGAGAGTAGTCAGGGTGATCGGTGGAGTCCTGTTGATGCCGGTCAGTCTCCGCTGTTTGACTGATTAGTTCACAAATTTCTGAAATGATTTGATAAAATCCACAAATAGTTTGTGCATTCAACTCTTAACTGACTCGTGACTAATAAACAGATAGCCTTTTGGTAAATATGATATATTATTTTTAGTACTGTTTGCATTAACCACACTGAGACTAAAGAGAACCAACAAACGGAAAGGGGACTTCTGTTTTGTGTTCACTTTGTGAGCTTGTTAACAGGAAGATTCTGCTCTTTTTCTCAGCCACGTCAGCCATGATGAACCTCAGTCCTCTTTCTGTTCACACTGTACTGTCGCTCCTCTCCATCTCTGATCTTTACTGCTGTGGATGACTGGTAACTCTCACTTGGAAGGAAAGCTACTTTTAACACTTCCCTAAGTTATTTTTTGGATGACTTCTAAATCAATTCCACGTGACTTTGCTTGGTGTTTGGTTTTCTTGACATTGAATGCATTCATGAGAGTTAAATCTGGACTCCAGCTCGGTTCTAAAAGTTCTTACTCTCGATACAGTAGCCTTATATGTGGATCTGACTTGGGAAGAATAAAAAAATCTACCTCTGAGACGAACTTGGTGGTGGCATTACTCAGAGTCTTCAGCATGGGTGTTGCCTCAGCGTAGAACAGGGACATCCGATTGGCCATCTCGTTATTAACCTCATTCTCCGCTTCCAGCTGTGTGCCAATACAACAGAGGAAGAGCATTAATCACAACCGAATCTAGTCCAAAAACCATGTCATCCAGAGAGGATGGAGCCAATCCTGCCTCTAATTTATGTAACTTGGACGGCAAATAAAATATTACTTGTACATCTCTTTGTGTTGTGAGGAGGAAGGAAACACCTCCTCTTCAGTCATTAATGCTTAGAGAGAGAAATTGGAGCCATGCTGCTGAGGCAGAACATTTGATCATGTATGCAACAACAACAGCTTGAACCAGATCATGCCTCCAAGGCCTCACCTGCTGGTTGTTCAGCCTGTTCCTGCTTATGGTCCTCCTGTAGTAGCTGAAATCATTCTGAATGGCTGGATTTGTCATCTGCATGGTGAGAGATGGGGTGATTGAGGTTTTCAAAAGGCAATTCAAAGAGGATATTGATTTTTTTCAAAACAGTAAAGGTCAGTCTCCGGGGACTGTAATTGGATCGAGAATGAGTCCCTTCACCTTTAGTTCATCAAAGCTGAGTGTAAAATGAAGAATCTCAGCGAACTGTTTGGCCAGGGCCTGCTCTCTCTCCAGGTGCTGCATGGGAGCGTACGGCGGGCTGGTCAGCGCCTCCAGCAGGCTGCGCAAGGCATTCTCTGCAATACAGATTAAACATGTCAGAAATGTGAGCCGGAATCCGCATGTCGTACTGCTGCTGCTGTACAAGCTTTTATCTCCTCGTGTTCAGGCTGTTCCAAGTCCCTGTAATCTGCCCTGGATCTGAAGTTTCTTTCATGTCACCAGTTTTTAACAACAAAATGCAGCAGTGGCAGCAAGATATAAAGAAGCTCAAACAGATGAAATCACTTAACTCCAGTTTCTGTCACCTCTTCACTGGATATTACTGGATACCTGTTGGGCTGTTGGGTTTGCAGAAATGAACCTAGCACTTTTTAAAGTACAGGGGGATCTGGCCTCAGGCAGTACAACAGACCTTTGGGTCTCCACTGAGAGCAGGGTTCATTTCCTCAAACAGGGCCGTTCTGGCTGCGATTTAACATTTAGTGTGACCAGAAATGTACCAGTAGAGCCCTCAGGCTTTTGAACAACATCTGTTGAACTTTAAATGTAGAGACTCTTTTTCTTTTTTTAACGTTATTAGTCAAGGTAGTGGCATGGCTCGAGGGCAGCAGTGTCAGTCTGTTTATTGGTCAGTCCAGCACAACAACTAAACTTCATGGATTGCTATGAAATTCATAATTCTCTCAGGATTAACCATAATGACTTCGGTATTCCCTTAAAGAGTACCCCACTGATTTTAACTCCAATAGTTGTTGTACTCATGGTGAACCGTTTAAAAAAAGACCAAATCAGAACTGAAGAGTTGGTGAACAGAACCAAGGTTTTTATTTTGCCATACATTTTTCTCCCTTGGTAAAACCTGATGCTCAATTACACTAAATGCTAATTTGTTCAGAGATTTAGGTGTTTTATGCTAGTTGCAGCTGATGTAGCTTCCAATAGTTAGCAAGTATTAGCATGCTAATGCACTCAAGCAAGATGGTGGATGTGAGAAACATGATTACTGTAAAGCATGCTAAATTTGTAATTTTAAGCATGTTAGCATGCTAACTTTAGCATTCAGATTTAAGCACTGCTGTGTCTGCGGCCTCTCAGCATGCACAAAGCACTAGCCTAGCGCTGTGTAGACTCTTAGTTCTCAATTAGTTATCTTATTACCGAAACTAAAGTGAGACTTCATATTGAGTACAAAATGGAATGACTTATTTAGATGGATGATATTTCACAGTGTAGAGTTCATTGACAGGGAAAATGAGGAAAGTCAGAGTTAAGGTGGTTTCATTTATCAAATTATTTTACAGTCTCTCTCTTCATCAATCTAAGCCAAACGCACACTATTTATTGCAATATGTAGCAGTTTCACAGAAACAAAACCGTGACTGAAGTCCTTTCACACACTTGTTTGGACCTGAAGAGTATTTTTGATCTCTTCTTACTTTCAGCAGTTCAACGGATCTTTTTACCATCTATAAGCACATGCATTACCAGTCAAGTACAAAATGAACTTAAAGTGGTGCTCCATCGAGATCGCGCTGTGGCCTGAACACCCCTGTGGTCACCAGATCAGTGACCACATACAGCGTGTGTCACGTATGCTGTTGACCCCATCCTTTTCATTGCTTTGCTGCCTCTGACAAATCAGACACCAGAGCTGGACTCAAAAGGCTGCATGAGGTAGAAATGCCTCAGAAGCAAAGTCTCCAGAGGCCTCATCCCTTCCTCTGCATTAAAAATGTATAAGGACCTTCTATAAATACAGCACTGAAGTGTTTTATCTAAAGGGCCTGAGCAGAAACCTCACATTCCCTCCTGCTGTTAGCACAGAGCACATGTTTCCCATCCTGGGCACTGATCCCTGAGGGCATATACTGACAGATTGGATGGAGAAACACTGCAGCTGTTTGTTTACTGTACTTGTGACCTCTTAACCTCATATTATCTCCTTTGATCAAATACAGACGTCAAAAAGCTGGTTTTAGGGGTCAGAAAATAGTGGGATAATCTAGTTTGCGCTCTCATAGTCATTAAGATTTGATCCCTTTCCTTTTTAGAAGGTGATGTCTACAAGTCATTGGTTGTACTGTTTCTCAGAGATACATTAGCACTGATTGGTTGTCATTAATAATTAGTTAGCCCTCTTTCTATGGTAATCTGAGAACACAATGTCCATGAGATCGAAGTATTATTGGAAGGCAGTGCAGAGGCGGCGGCTGAACTCCATTCCTCTGCTCATACTTCTCTCTCTCTCTCTCTCTCTCTACTCTCCCCGTCTCTCTCACTGTGCTGGACGACCATGTAGCACTGTTTCCGTAGCAACGGCTGCTTAGCTGCTGGGTCAGGATGCTGCAGAGATGGCTGAGAGGACATCACGATGTGTGTGCGTGTGTGTGAGTTTAGGAATGCTGTCAAACTAAAACTGCTTGTAAAATCACGACTGTGGCACATAACAACACCGAGAGGAGCTTGAAGGCTGCACTGACAATACAAATCGAGCCTCTCCCCATTACTGGTAATGATTAGAGCCTTCCTGTTCATTATAACAATTATATTATAATATATCTGCTCCTTATTTAAGGCTCACTAAACATATACAATATGTTTATCATGCTGTGTTTAATGGTCACATTTTAACGTACACCAAAAGTTCCTGTCGCATATTTTACGTGTCATGTCTCACATCCTTTAAATATAAAATAGCTGTCAAAAAGAAAAAAGCTAGTTAGTTTCACAATGCTACAGTAACCTGTAAGACCAGTGTTGAATGTGTCAGACATCAGATGTAACAGCTTTTTTAGAATGTCTAATTTTATCCTTTGCAAAGAGATGTGAATGTGAGTGATGCATCTCTCTCTGTGTGCCCTCTGACTCTATACCTGTGCAACTGTAATTCCAGCTCCTTCTGCACTTTCAATATGGCCTCCAGAGAGCCTGTTACATTACCTGAAATTACTTTATAGATTGTAAGAATAGCCGTTCTCACCCAGTCTGAGAGAAAACTCATAAAAGCGCTTCAGTTTGGCCACCAGGGGGCAGACTGCATTCCAGGCCTTCTCCTGAAGAGCAAGGTCGCCTGGGTTCTGGATGGCCTGTGGGCAAGAAACACAGGCAGAAGCACAGATGTTACTTTCCAAAAAGGATTTAAAACCCTCCCCATCACCTCTATCCTCTCTTCCTTAAAGCAAAGTTTCATTTTAGTAACATTTTCAGTTTCAACATCATCTGCCATACTATACTGATTTCAGTTCAGCAAAAGGAGTGATTAGACACTGTATCAAATGCCATGTACCAGCCTTATTGAGTGTGAGAGAAATGACTTAACATTTACCTGATGACATATGACTGTTCTATGTGGTTATTTTAATAAATGATTAGACATTGTTGCCCAAGCTATGTGATGGGCTTTTGCCAACAAAATAGAAACATTATTATTAATAGGATAAGACTGCTTTTATTTTATTCTGTTTTTATTATCAACACAATCAACTACATATTACTTAATATCTTATTACTTTAATGTTTTTATCACTTTTGTGGCATTCTGCCACCAGTCCATCTATTCCTATTGAACATCTAAATAAAATTAAAAAAGATCACAAATTTCAAGTTTCTTGTTTAAAAATGGATTTTTGTGTTTTTTCAGTTTCCTCGAACAGCTGGTCACTGCAGTTTCAGTAAGCCTTACAGGCAGGAACAGTGCATTCGCTGGGTGCTATTTTCAGCCATGAATTAATGCAAGTTTGCAAGTCGGTATTTAGAGCAGCAGGAGAGTGTGTGTGGGGTTTTTATTCAAGATAAACTACAGTGTCCATGTTAATTATAATAAAAGAACATGACATCTGGTGCAAACCTGTGACACATTTATATGTTTTTACATTTTTTTGTTTTTTAATCATAAAAGTGGTGGTGTGACGGAAAAGGCTGCACTATGTCAGGCATTGGCAACACAGTTATTATTTATTAGTAGGATCCATCTGTGGTTGCTTTTGTCTTTTCATGAGATTTATTGACAACAACAAAAACAGAATGATGCAATACATTCCCTCTTATGTTCCTCCAAAATTACATCCATTTGAAAAGATGCATGCAATTCTGAATTTTGTCTCCAGTGTTATAAAAAAATACCAAATGTTAGTGGAAACATCTCAAACCTACAGCAGGTAAGATACAACACATGGTAAACGGGAAAAAGGGCGATCGAGCTTAAGGAAATAGTCTTGTCTGCCCATGTGTCTATGACAAGTATTTAAGGAAAGGAAGCGAGAGAAGGAGACAAATCAGCACTATTTGTGAACAAGCAGAGTGATGCCAGTAGCTGAGCAATCAGCAGCCATCGTTCAAGCTGCAGAGGGAACTAGTTTCCAGCTACGTGTCACTGAGCAAAAGCTGAACCTGAACACGCTAAAGTTAGTGTTCATCAAGACCAGCGTACCAGCTTTCTGACGGATGATGTTTATGTCTCTGTCATAACACTGCTGCCAAAAACAGCATATTGCATAAAATGTTCATCGGAAAAAAAAAAAAGTTTCACACATTTCTGTCTCTGCCTGTATTTACTTTATGGTACACAACATGACAGATTTTCACCTTGGCACCAAGTGTTACTTTTTTTTTCCTACACTGCACCACGGCTCGACAGTTTATTGACTACTTTGTGCTCACTTCTCGTATCTCCTGGCCCGCGCCATTATAGGACTGCAGCTCGGCCAGGATCCCATGAGCCTCCTCCAGCACAGCGCTGACCTGGTTCCACACGGCTGTCTCTGCCTCTGTGGGCTGGGCATCTGGGAGGGGAAAAAGGAAGGAAAGTAAAGAGAGAAGGAGGGAAAGAAAGAGGAAGAAAGAAAGAGAGGGAAGTGAAAGTGTGATGTACAGGAAGGGATAAATGTATTGAGGGGAGGTGGCAGAAAAGAGCGAATCGAAGATGGAGGGTGAAGAAAAAGGAGAGATTTAAGGAGATAAGGAGGTTAGTGATGAAAGATGATATCTTACAAGGCCAGATAAAAGGCTAAAATGACCAATTACTTGCTACATGACTGCAATTAAAGTGAAATGTCCCTACAAGGGATAATAACTGTAGTGGACATTTCAGTCGCACAAGTCAAAAGGCCAAAATCTGGCCAGTAAATGGAAGATCCAATTCAGTCACCACAAAGTTTTAACAAGAGACCTGCAAGCCATGCTCTGTCACACAGAGAGGTTTGATTGGAGTGTATGTTCATCTAGTAAGGAGCAGACATCGTCAAGCCAGTTTCACTTCAGGAAACTATCCCAAAAAGGATGTGACATCTGATAGTTAAACATATTCATGGTTTTTAGGTGGCGTAAAAGTGCCTAGATTGCATCACTTGGACAATGTGCCTGACTCCGGAACTGTAATCCTATTATATGTTCATTAAGCTGGGATTTATACAGGCCTGGGTAGGTTTAATTGTGCCATCTGATTAATGTAATACTCTTACCCATTTTTTTCTCGCTCCCCCCTCCATGTCTATGAATGGTGGAGATTTTTTTTTTTTTTTTTTTTTTTTGCCCTTAAGGTTTTATTGTGAGAAATGTTAAAACAAACAAGCAGCGGGGAGGACAACCTCTGGGGCATAATCACTCTGTCTCTTTCTCTGCTTCACAGATACACACTGAGCAGCGCACATAGGCTACTGTAAACTCAGTGTTTTTGCCGCAGGGCACCTCCCAGTCACAGTTCTGCTTTGTTTGCCCATGTGGCACGCTGCATGCGTACAGGAGGGATTAAGTGTTTTTAGGGACACAATTTAGGATGCGTCCTCTTGAGTCATAATTGTGTTTGGTTTTCTCTTTGTCAAGCCATGCGTCTCAATGTGTGACTCAGGTATAGAGTGAGAGTGGGAGTGTGCCCAGGCAGCTCGCCACATGTGGTAGCACTGCTGATTATTTCTGCACCCTGAGGCATTGCCTCCCCGCAGAGAAATAGTAATCATGGAGTATTTGCTATCCTGGCTACCATAATAAGCACAGCAAGAAATTTTATCTTAGTGATGACTTCTCACTAATGTGCTCCTCCGATTCTCTGGTAAACAACAACATATCTTGTTTAGCCTAAATAAATGTGAATTGTTTATGCTCATAGCTTTAAAGGGTATAATTTGCTGTCTTGCTGTGCTAGATTACAATTTTTATACCTGTGCACAAAATATAAACCCTGAGGCAGGAGACTGTTAGCTTAGCTTACCGTATTTACTGTGAAAGCTCAGTCATGTCTTTGCAAAGGTTTTATTTGGGTATGAGTGCTCTGATGAAACCCCAGGTTCCTGGACGATGGCTTCCTTTGGTTTTGTATGAATTAAACAAATTAGAAATAACATGTATTGTAAATTTTACAGGATTTTGTTTCCTTTTGATTTATTCAGGCTAACTCTTTTCACTTTTTATGCCAAACATGCTTAGCTATGCTAACTGACACCTGTCTGTAAGCTCAAAAGTGACATTTTGCAAGAACAGTGCAAGGGACAGCGAAAGAAATGTCAAACTAGTCCTTCAAAGGATTTGTGATGCTTTAATTTATCATCTGAACATAGATGTTTAGCCTACTTGCTGTCAGACAAGGTGACCAACATATAATTCTAACTGTCCTGGTTTCATGTGTGAGACATTGCACAAGAAATTCCCCACATTTTTCAACTCTGATGTCAGTTTTGCTCCTGATCCTTCAAAAGGGTCCGAACACAGTTTAATGATTAGCGCTCAGGCTTCGATAGCTTCATGAGGGCTGAGTATAGTGTTCAAACCAAACACTGTGCTGTGTGACAGAGGTGACTGTGTCTCCGGGATGAGAAGGAGAGCTCGCAGATGGCACAGGGGTGGTTTGGGGAGGAGAGGGGGGGTGTCTAAATCTGCCATGCCTGAGTCTGACTCATTCCATTTGCTTTTGAAGTAAAGTGAATCACAGGCATAATAAATGAAGGGTAAATTCAGCCTGTTTGACAGATGACGTCTCTTGCCAGCAGTGAGCTCTCCCACTCTCACTGTAACATACAGTCATTAAAGGAGGAGGAAGCCAGCTGTTAAAAGGGGGGGAAAGTAGCTGAGGAGGGGCAGAATATGTTGGGATACACTGTAAAATATCTCCATCTTAACAATTCATTTAGGCCCATTACCAGTCTTAAAATCTTCTGTACAATTTATTTCTCTTTATGTATTCATTTTGATCCAGTGCCGCATCTAACCAGTAAAAATGTTTTGTGAAAGAGGGAATAAACAGGAAACACTTTAGTTTGAAGGAAATGAGATGAAGTGAACATTTTGGATTTTTAGCCAGCAGCATGGTTCCGCGTTTAGTGCCAACTAGCAAATGTTAGCAAACATGCTAGCACAACAAAGTAAGATGGCGGACATGGTAAATATTTGCAGCTGAACATCAGCATGGTATCTTCCTCATTGTGAGCATGTTAGCTTGCTGATGTTTGCATTCAGCTCAAAAGGTACAGCATCATATGGCTGCTAACATGGATACAGACTCTTGTTGATTATTCTTGCAAAATGTTTTATTCGTTGCCAAAACTACAGAAGATTTTAAGATAGTTGTTGTTTGTTAAGATAGACATTTTCACACTGCCAAGGTTAGAATTCACTGACTGGGAAAATGAGAAAAGAGGGGATAGTGGCGGCTTTATTTACCAACCTCCTTCACAATCTTTCTCTCCGCCTTTCACTTTTTCTTTGTCTTCATCTCTTACACACATATTATTTAGTATAAAGCACACACACACACACACACACACACACACACGCACGCGCGCATACAGATTGGTCAGGCATACAGTTGGTGACACAAAAGGAGATGAGGAAATGAGGAGGTGGAGGAATGACGACAGACGTTTTGTTAGCCATCATCATCTCTGAGTAACAGAAACCCACACAGGACTGACATTCAGTTTATTTCTCCTCAGTTTTTGTAGCTTTAGATCCGAGATCAAAGCACTATTGTTGTCATTTTGCTACAACGTCACCATGCCATTGTGCATCTGTCTGCATCTAATAAGATGTGGCGCGTGTGAATAAGACTCCTTAGAGAGAAGCCAAATGACTTTCAAATGCCAGTCCCGGGAGCAGAAATCAAAGATAAGGAAGTAAGTGAGGAGGAGAAGAGGAAGATGGGGGTAAATAAGGATATAAAGATGACACAATGGTCAGCTGAGTTCAATGGAATGAGGAAAACAAAGCAAAGGCAACAAAGAGAAAGGGAGAACTCAAAAAAATAAGAAGCGGATGGTCTCACGTTCAAAGTCAAGGAAAACTATTGGGCCATGCTCAAGTTCGGCGCAAGCCAGCACTTTCAGGAGGTTTCCCATGAGCCCCCTGGAACAGAGAGAGGGGAGAAGTCTGTGGGTGATGAGGGGATGGGTGTCGGGGTTGTGCGCGTGTTCATGTGTGTATGTGTGTGTGAGTTGTGTGTGTGTGTGGTGTGTGAGAGGTGAAGGTGTCGGGGTGGGGGTCTGGATGAGAGAGGGGGTTGTTGGAATGGCATGGTGTCCCGGGTGAAGCATGGCAACATGGACGCAGAGCTTCTTTAATCCCACTCTTGGCATTAATTATTGAAAAAAGTCACTGAGTCACTAAGGATGGAAAATGTTAAAGAGAATGTGTGTGAATGGGACATTGAAGGAGACAGTCCAGAGAATCTAATTAGCATTTGCAGAACTCTGAGTGAAAAAAATATATTTTTAAATTTATTTTATGACAAAAAAAAGCTTTAAATAAACAAAGAATCAAACAAAGAGAGAATTAAATCACATAGTGAATCTTGAGAATCTTTTATTGTATAAGATCTTATAATTTAACATAGTAAAAGACATATTATAGACTGAATACATTCTAAAACTACGTATAAGAACCTCATTTGCGGTTGAATGTTGACACTATGATGATTTTGTGTGTGTGTGTGTGTGTGTGTTAGAGGTGCAGGTCAAAACAAGAGCAATGAAAGTAAAAAAAAAACAGGTTGGTTTCGATGGCATAAAAACAGATAATGTTGTTATTGACTAGAGTACCCTTGTACAGCTTCATTACAAGTTTTTACTTTTCAGGTAATTTTTTTGTTTCAATAATTTTTATTAAGTCTCAATTTACTTGTTTTTAATTTTTGGAGGATTTTGTTGATCGTACTGTAATTAATCTAATTTCCATTCGATTGCACTCTTGCATGTTGCAATGAGTCAAAGCTGTACATAATGCATTAAAGTCTAGTGCTTATAAATCAGTTGTAACTTTTCTTATACAAAACAGAGTACAGTGTTGTTTTAGAGGGAACATTATAAAAGAACTTCTCACTATAAATAGCACTAGTTTTGATCCGTTCTGCCTCTTGTTTGCCTGATTACCTACACACTGTTTTATTTATACCTACGCACCTTGTGTTTATAGGTATCAGTGGATAGGAGGGCTACAAAAAGCGCTGAGAGTGGGACTAGAGAGCATCTGATAATGATAAACCACACCCACAACACCACTCCATCACACCATCAACAACTCAGCAGCTCGCATCCAAATATACTTCCCCTGACCCCACCTCGCGACCTCCCACTGAACACCTCCGCTGCACACATGTGCTCTCACATTTCAAGCACACAGACACGCGCACACACCCCGGCGCTCACTTACTTTCAAAGTCCAGGAAAAAATGTGGACAGTTCTCTAAATCCTTGCCAAGGACCTTAATGAGGTTCCCCATGGCTGGCGACCTGGACGGGAGGAAACAACAAAATGCATACAGTACGCAAAACCTGGCAACGCGCAAGAAAACACACGACATGCACAAGGAGAACACAGCAGGTTGTGGCTGAGCTATTTATTTATTTATTTTTTTACCCATCTGCACTTTCCTAATTATGCCTTCTTCCTCCTCCTCCTCCATCCTTCTGTCAAAGTAATATCTCCAGAGCAAAGTCAGACATTCCAGTTATAAATGACACTGATCACAGTTTGCATTGCATGCACAGTGTACACTGTATTCGATTAGACGGGGGCTAAAATCCAGTAGTGAATCATTTAGCTCACTCAATGGGAGTCACTAGAGCTGAGCAGTGGTTTTAATCCATTTACATTACTATAGTAATCTAATAAAAGCCTGCGATGTACGGGCTACTTTCTCCTAATGCCCTTCATGTACAGCATTCTATGGATACTTTATGACAAGCTCTTTCATGACCAAAGGCCAGATGCCAGTGCTTTATGAAACCAGCGATGCAAGCTTTATCGGGTTATGCTGTATTGTAGGTCAGACGCACAGGATATACCAAGCTTGCAAGTACAAATGCAGCACCAGACAAAACAGCATACGTCAGGTGGTTTAGAATTTAAGGCCATGAAAGTTGCCCCTGGTTAAAGCCCTCAGTTCCACTACAGCCAGGAAGTGTCAACCACAAATAACGAAACTGTGGCCTACAACAAGGTTCTGGATGAACATTTTCTAGTTCACAATATCAGTTACTTAATTTACACTATAATATTCTTTAGTTATGTTAGTAAGTTCATGTTTAATATGTCCCTTGGCTGTTGAGAAGTTGCATATTAGCTATTAGCAGTGAACTGTGCAGCACACAGAAGGACACTTGATGTGTATGCTAAGTTCACATACAGCTGAACTGCCTCTTAACAAAGATGAGAGAGGACAACAAACTTCAAAAAGCTAACAAAGAAAACGGAATATTCACTGAAACATAAACAGGAGAATTTGCCTTTATTATGACACGTAATCCCTGTCCAAACTAATGTGTTTAATTTGCAAAATGACAATTGTTATATGCAACTTGCTAATATCTGGAGTCAAAACATGCTAATCTCAGTGCAGCACTGCAAAGAAAAGAAAGAAAAAAAATGAGAGAATATTACTTCTCTGAAGCTGTCAATGATCCTGACAGCTGCAACAACCTGCTGCTGAGAAAGCTGCTGCTGTTTCACTTTGTGTAGCTTGACAAACTAATCATCAAGGGGCAAGCCACTTTGGGATTTTATCTGGTAAATATCATTGTTTATTAACTGGTCCCTGGCCTCCTGTCATTTTGCAAAAAGTGTCCCCTGGGCAAAGCAACTTGAGTACGCCTGCTTGTTCAAAACAGAGTTAAAGTCTTTTTTTTATCAGATACCAAGGTTAACCAAAGCCAGAGCGGCTTATTTTCTATCATGTAGGGGAAGTGTCGGGTGTCATAATTGTGAAATAACTGCATTAATTTGGAGCTATTTCAAAATATATTTATTTGTTTATTTTTATCATTTGATAAACACAAGCATTGAAAAATACTTCAGAATATGATGTAACATTAGATGCGTTTTTCGTGTTTTGGTCTACTGCTGCTGGTGTCTACAGTACTTAAACAGGATTTAGTCATTTAGTATCAGTCTTGTCAAAACTTATAGCACTCAATCATCTTTGATTGAAAACCCATAGATCTTTAAATTTAACAGATGAATATTTCAAAGTTTCTACGGGTAACAATACTGTCAGACTAAATTTTGAATTGTGTTTTAAGTAATTTGTATATTTCAATTTCCTATAATGGCGCAGTCATAAAACAATTCCAGGGTTTGAAAGTTTGACTCACTGTAAACGTAATTCAGCTACAATCAAAGGCTGTAAAAAGCTGATACTGGGTATTGTCAGACAGTGTGAAATAATATGATTTTATCAACCTCAAAGCTATTTAAGGAGGAGATTAAAAGAAAATTAGTTTAAGGCATCAAAGAGGGAAAAGACTGGGAGGCCACATGTGGACTTGCTTGAAAAAAAGAATAACAATAAACATAAAAACGAGAGGAATCCAATATTCAAAATGACTCTCAGCTGTGCAAGTATGAAAGCCTCTTCTTGATCATAGAGGGATTTCAGCAGCAGAAGAAGCAGCTGCCAAGTTTCACTTCCTCTGCCGTACCCTCGCTGCTTATGTGCAAAGTTAGCACACAGCGGACGCCCATGAGTTTCCCTCCTGCAAGACTAATTTATGGCCGGCATTAGCATGTTTATGAGATGTCACCATCCTGCAAAATAAAGACTGTCTTTTTTCGCTGTTACTCAGCAAGAACGGGTGTTGCAATGCAGCACCGAGGTGTAGTTCGACAGGGGATGGAGTTACACCGTGCGGTCGCTGAGACAGCTTGCTGACATCCTCCAAAGGGGGGGGAACTTTTCTTTCAGATGAGTACTGTATCTCCTGCATCGTATGTGTACTCTACCCATAAAAAGATCTATCTGGAGCCAGAGAAAGAGAGCGCTGTGCTGAGTCACTGCTGTAACCTGTGAGCATCAGTCCAAACATGTAAAACGCACCCCCCCCCCAGACTTTTAGACCACCTGCTCCAGGATGGCAGGATGCTATGAATAAATGAATACCAGATTCATATCTTCAACCTGACAAGGTGATTGCAAAGGCGAAGTCAAGCTGAGATTCACATCGGAGCCTCATATAAAGCAATGAAAGCTTTTCTGACACTCCCACATATACACACACACACACACGTACTTTCACACACATACGCAGGGTCTGGAGCAGCATGTGGTCCATCCCGAGAGCAGAGCTCGGCTGATGGTTGCCAGGATACTGTTGGCCTGGTGATATTGTCTGCTCGTCTCAGCAGAAGAAGTGGAGAAAAAAAAAAAAGCATCCAGTTTGCTCAAACGCCGGGTCAGTTGCTTACAACAGTGATCTGACGCATCAGTCTTTACCACCGCGGCAGCAACCAGTCTTTGCATTAATTGCAAGACATATATGGCGAGCACAAAACGACACCAAGCCTTCAACAAAAAAAACAGGAAATCGAGAAACTAACACAAACCTTCTCACATCTCTCATTCTTACCCTTCTTCTCTGATCCAACTGATTCGCCTCTTCCTTTGTCTGCAGCCCTCAGTTTTTTCTCCCCCCCGTTTACGTCTTTATCCTTCCTGCTTTGTGAAATCGTTGCCGTGAGTAAATCCCAGGTTAGCAAGCGAGGTTAGAGCGATCACTGCAGTCCCACGGCGGCACTGGTTGCCACTCTGCTTTTTATAGAGACTGATGTAAACTTCAGCTCTCGCTCTTTCTCCCTCTGTGTATCTCTGACCACTTCACACTTCTCTTTTTTAGCCATCTATTTAAAGACCTGTGGTTTTGTCAATTTGGTTTGTCCTAGATGCTGCCTGTTGTGTCTTTTTTTTTTTTCGAGCTGTTTGTAGAAGATGATCCTCTGCTGGCTGAGGTTGTCGCTATAATGAGCACAAAATGTGCTCGGGTTATTTACACCTCTATCTTGTACCTTTTGGGCTGGATCGTCCTGATGTATTTATTCATCTGCTTTCAGGTTCGTACACAAAAAGAGAAAAGTCTTTCTCTTTTTTTGTGTTTCTGACGTCAGAATGGCTTCCTCAAAAATTTCCCTTCCAGTGCTCCTCTCTGCCTAACTTCTCTATTTCACCACTCAGCAGCACTCTCCCAGCTCCTCTGGCCTTGTCTTGTCACAGCACATCTCCGTCATAGAGCCGCTCAGTCTCACTGGTGGCCCTTAGGTGCAAACGAATCTAAGTGGCAGGAAGGGAACGACGATCAGGCGGCACAGCAAACTGGGATCCATAATGTAGATTACATTAAAGCCGTTGGGTCTATCGCAGGCACGACGTTTAAACATTAAGACATGGCATTCTGCGAATTAGGAAGTGTGTTTGGGCTCGACCGCTGGTTGCAGTTTCTCTTACAGGCAAATATGCACAATGTTTGCAGTCAGCCGGCATGAAAGTGGAGCAAAGTGCTTCTCTTATGCAACTGCAAAGCACACACAGCTCTCATCTGTAGTCCGGCAGGAGAAACCAAACCGAGGGGCTCCTCGAGTCCTTAATAAAGACACGGCTGGGCTCCCACATGGCGTCTGAAAAGCAAACCTGCTCCAGACTGGAAGCCAAGCGGCAGAGCGAGGCCTCCCCACTTCCTTTCAGCTCTCACTGAAAGATTCCTCCTGTTACAGACTGGGAGCTTCATTGGTGTGGATTTACTGAGCACAGAAACAGCGCTGCCTGTCTTTGCCAAGTCTAACCTCTATTAACTCACCAATAACACCATCTGAGCTCCCCTCTCCATCTGCGTCTCTTACTCTCCAACCAATGATCTCCCTGTCGCACATTGGCTGACTGGGCATTCAGTGGCCTGTGAATCAAACCCATTCAGCAGCTGTACTGTATGCAACAAATGCAATGACCGTCCTCTCCCTGCTCTCATCTTTCCTCTCTTCCCATCACTTTTTCCTTGGCCCTAAATTGTCCGTCCGTCTTCCCCTCTCAGACTCGCCCATATGGTGTTTCTCTGCTGTGTCCTTATTTTTCAGCTTTTCCTTTTTTTTTTTCTCCGCTCCTCATTTTTCATTCCTACCTTCACTTGTGTTTATCCCTCTGGAACACTTCACTGCATCAACCAGGGCTTGTCAGCTCCACACAGTGGTTACAGCATCAGCACCCACCACCTGACAAAGAGACAGACAGATAGACAGGAAGGGAGAGAAATTAACATAAATTTTGACATTGCATACAGTAGAGTGCTGGGGGAAAAAAAAACAGAATTGTAGACGCCTTGATTTTGGTTCTAGGAAGCGCTGTCTCAACAAGAGAGAGGAAACGCATGGACAAAGACAGGCACATTATTTCGTAAATAGGTGGAAATGGTCGTCTGCCTTCATTGGCTTTATTGATTGATTTCACCTAGATAACTTTCTAGTGAAATTGAATTCACCCAGATTTGACAGCATGCTTCATCTGAAAATATTATTTGTCTACCTGAAATATGCAATAGCAAAATTTTTCCCCAACTTGGGCAGAGCAGAGACAAACTGTGATCGCAACAGGAACATGTTAATACCTGTTAGCTGACGGGATGAACATGTTAGCGTACAGTTGCCTAATTACACATTTAGAGGACCTGGAGAAAGTGTCCACCCACTTTATGTCAATCCAGCATGTAATCTTCTTTATTTTAGTCCCTGATAAATGTTAGCAAAGGCTCCACTGTGGTTGCTAGCTAGCTGCTTTCTGTCTGTCATTTCAGGTGCTGTGCTTCTTAAGAGTTTTCAGTAAAAACTGCTGGCTGTCATGACCAAAAACCTCTCTAACAGGAACAGACAGATTGAACAAAATAGTAAACAAAACAAAAAATACCCAGCAATTTTTGCTGATGAGAAAACCAAAACAGATGCTAAAACAAGCTAATTAGCAGGGAGCTCTGACAGGAATTGCAGACTGGCGATAATTCTCTGTGATTTTGTCTCTGTAAGCAACTCCTTAGGTATTATATTTAGGGTTAGTCATTTTGTATCTTGCTCTACTCAAAAAATAATTGTAGCCCTAAAACTTTAAGTGTCTCATGATGGTCTTGATGGAGTGATATCATTTGAGCTATAAAGTAATAAGCCCTCCTGGGTCATGGTCAGGAACAAAAGATGTAAAGCTTCTCCCCCAAAATTATCAGCTTTAACCTTTCAAAAGCTCAGTCAGTCTAATCTGAAAACCTAGAAGATCCTTCTTTCTTTTCAATTTTTGCATTTCAAAAACGGGCTAAGCTTGTTAAGCTCATACCATTCATTCAGCATCTGTCACGAGTTTAGCACTGTCTTACTCGTTTGACTGTTGTAACTATTAGCACTACTGCTGCTGCACTTGCATCATTGAATCTCATCATGAGAGAGTGCAGACAGGAGGGAGGCAGAGGCCTTTGAAGAATAGTTGCCAGGGAAACACAGTCTCCTATTCTCATGGCAACACACAGTTGGGTAATGTTCTGCATTATCAATCAGCTAGATGGATGGATAGATGGATGGATGCATGGATGGATGAATTGATGGGTGAATTGATGGATGAACTGATGGATGGATAAATGGACTGTTCTCCTTAATCTCAAACTTGTGGGGTTTATAAACTACATTGTCCACTTCATAAAGTCGGCCTAAACATCCTCAACCATTCACTGGGACTTTTGATTTGACTGTTTTCCTTCAAGTGAATTGCCTGAAGTGTATTGATCTCTCCTTCTCTCCATCTTTCGGGGCAAAGGTCAAGCTTGCACAGAGTGCTGAGGTCAAACGAGGTGAAAGCTTTAACCAGGACACTGAGCTACCTGAGTCTTCTATGTGAGAGATTGTTTTTTCCACCTGAGTCTGACTTTTCTCAGGTCTCCAACCTGTTGACCTTTCAAACTGACATTGATTTGTACCTAAACTGTCTTTAACACATCAACACTGAAAGGCCCTCAGAAACTGACCTCATGTAGACCTTCTCGTGTTTGGAATGACAGAGAAGTCATTTTTGCGTTCAGGGTATTATTTATAAAATGCTGTTGTCATGACAAATAAGGAGGCAGATATGTACTTTTACTTATTCTGTGGGCTGCCAACTAAACATTTTGATGAATTCCTGTTTTCAGATCTGCTATGTATGGGTACTTTAGTTTCTGGGGAAGCTCCATGCCTCTTGGTTGAATTCTCAGCACTACTGTTTCTAATACATAAACTTTAGTTAAAGTTTCTGTACTTGCGATATAGCATGTGGGACTTAGATTGACTTGCATGCACTTTGACCAGATGTAGTTCTTATTACTTACATTTAAACTTTGACTCTGTGTTGTTTGTTACACGAGAAATGATCAAATCAAAAAGAGGACACCTGGTAATATAATAGGAGGGGGTAAAAGATTTTTTTTGTTTAATTTTCTTTATTGTGACTTAAATTTAGTTTGTTTTAAGACATTGATGGCAAAGCACCATGGCAGTGATGGGGTGTCCCTGTGATTGTGAGGTTAAAACTGAGACTGTGAACTACATGATCTCTGGTGTGAGATTGTCCTGGGACCTTGGATGTGTCTCTTTCACCTGCATGTCTCCTGTCATTGTTTCAGTCCAACTTGTCCACCACAAGGTTTCTTGGCAGAATCAGTGCTAAGCTCAAAGGATCATTCATGGCCTTTGAATGAGCGACTAAAAAAACCTTAAAAATGTACACCTCACTATTTAGAGTAAATTACTTCTTTTCTCTGTTACCAAAAGGCCCAAATTTCATACTTGCGTCATGTGGTGACAGCTAAATCATTACTATGACAACTAAACCTAATCTGTAGCGGTGGTCCAAAAAATGTGGTTAAAAGCTTCAGAAAAAAATGGATTGAGTGCTGAGAATTTTCAGCCAAGCATCTTTGGTGCTGCTTTGTGAAGATTCTGCAGGCTTTAGGAGATCTACTTTAGAGATGACAATTATTCATCAAAAGATACTCCCTCATTTTGTGTTTTTATGATGTGCTGTCTAATGCATCACTCAAGACTCTCAAGAATCACTTAAGACGCTGCTCGACTGATCTGAGATCTGGTGGCATAAAAAGCTGATGCAAATAATTCACCTTCTTTTTATATTCAGTTACCCATTAAACAGTGGTTCCTTGTGTGTTAATGGTGTACAAATTTGTTATTTCCCCACAAGTTTAGCAGTCCCCCCTCCCCCCCTATTTATCACTAAACTGTGTGAACACGATGTAAATGTATACTTTTTGTTTATATTGTCAAAACTGATCAATCAGATTCCAGGAAAACTTTACTTTGATATCGGCACAGCCACTTAAACAGTCCCATCATGAATCAGTGTCATGCTAATCAAATATTAGACTACTCTACTCAGTCTCCAGAGGGCAGACACTGAGAGAGAGGTCTAGCCATCTGGTGGGACAGTTTTCAAATACAGTTGCTTTTTCAGTGACTTTAGAGTCAATAAGTTGATCAGAAAAAAATCGGTGAGAGAGTCGGAGGGTCAAAGAGGGAGAAAAAAAGGGGGAGATCACAGAGTCACTGTATGCAGACATCTGTGTGTTTTGTTGGGAGGCTATGCTACTTAGCTCCTGTTAGTTCTGCTCATTGAACAGGTCCGTCTCTGTGAAAACACTTGTGATTATTCCTATTCTGGCTTCCACTCGATCTCTTTCACAACCTTTCTTAACCTTTCGTCCGGTCTTTCAGCCCTCTGTCCATTCCCTGTTCACTCCAAGCACCTCTTTTGTGCAGCCACTCATTTACTCATCTTCTCACCGCACACCCTTTTGACCTCTTTCTCTGTTTGTCTGTCTATTATATCCTCCCTCTATCCTTCCCTGCTTTATTCTCAGCATATTCTCCCTAAAGGTAGAGGCGAGTGCAGGAGGCTGTTGTTAAATCACCAGCTCATATGTGTGTTTTGAGAGAAAAAAAGGGAGAAAGAGGAGGATTTAGAGTGAACTGAACACCCACTACAGTCAGTTAATCCTTTGTTTTGTTTGGAGAAAATGAGTTAAACCACTTTGTAAGGTTAAGATAAGTTATATAATGCACATTGGTAATATACAGTGAATTGCTGCAAATAGCTGGTGGTAGGTTAAGAGGATCATGGTTGATGATCGCATACTGTGCTCGAGGTCAGATTGTGGGGGGAGAAGAGATGTGATGGGAGTGAGAGAAAATAAAGAAGAGGCAAGAGAAGGACAGAACACAATGGGAATGCAGGGAGATGAGAGGAGAATTAAAGAAATAAGAATAATGGAGAGAAAAAAATGATAGAAGAAAGACCCTGGGAGAGAAGGAAAGGACATGAAAAGCTAGGACAGAAGAGGTGAAAAATGACTAAGAAAGGATCGGAGAAAAAAGGAAAGACTGGAAAGGGAGGCAGGAGACAAGGTAAGAAAAGGAGAGGAGTAAAAGGAGGGAAATTAGAAGGAAAGAGGGGAAAAGAAGAAAGATAAAGGAAAAGAAAAGGCAGGGAAAGGAGATACTAGGAGTGGAGAGCAGAGAAGAAGAGAGGAGAGGACACGTTGACAAAGAGCTAGTTTCAGGAGTATAATCAGGAGTAATGGAAGGTGGCAGTGTCAGACCAGCTAGACCATCTCTAAAGATTGACCGACAATGGAATGCTACAGCCAATTTGCCTCAGGCCCACACACACACACACATACACACACATGTACTGACACACACTCATACACAATTATAGATACTGCTGTCTCTTGCTGAGGTGAGGAGGGAAGGAGAATGAAAGGGGAGAGATCAAGACGTGAGCGTGAGAGCAAACGATGGATCGCCAGAGAGCAAAGAGAAGGATGGAAATGGAAGGAGGAGGTTATGATTCCTCAGCATCACCCCTCCCCCTCCTCTCACTCACTCACTCACTCACTCACTCTCTCCCTTCTCTCTCACACTCACACACATGCACACTGTGAACGCACACACTGGCTGAGTCTGAGTCCATCGCAGCGCATGGTGCCTCATGAAAGGGTGATTGCAAATGAGCATTGTGAATCTGTGCTGCAGCCAGACAAAGAATAACGGGAGAATGGAGAGAGAGAGAGAGAGAGAGAGAGAGAGAGAGGGAGAGACACAAAAAAAATGATGGAGAGTTTAAGCTGCACTTGAATCCATTTTCTTTGTGTAACATGCTTCAGTGTGATCATTTTTTTCAATTGTAATACAGAACTGGGGCAGCATCTGAGGGATTTCACGGCTTATTTGCTGAATAAAAACAGAGCTCTAATGTCTTCATTGATATTACTGAAGGTTCATGTGCAATAAGTGCATTTGCATTTTGTGCTTTGCAGTACCGTGCCCGTCAAAATGTCAAACATGAAAGATTCATTCAGTGTCTCTGCCCTGTTTTCAGCTCTCTTAAACCACATAGATGAATATATTCCTTATATCTCATGTAGCCATTAATATTCAAGTACCATAACTTGGCTCAGGGGCATTTTGAACCTTGAAAGTGCAGAGTAGAAAAAAATTACAGCCTTAAATTTCAACTTTAAGAGCCGTTTCCTGTCTGAGCTTCCGCTGTCAGAGGATGGGCAGGTGTACAGTAAACCGCTGTTGTCTTTTATTGTGCTGTGGGATCCCAATTAGCTGCTAACAAAGGGAGTGCTGTAGTCTTTCATGGGTCCGCATGTATTGGCATGAGGGCTCATGATGTGTGTATGTGCATTTGTGTGTGTTACTGTAATTGCTGTAACTATTGTTGCACCCCCCTTTTCCTTGTCCTTCCCTGACCCCCTGCTATCAGTGAACAAAGAAAGCAGCGATACACGTCTGTACAGCCAGCCACTCTTTGTCCCAGATGGACTGCTCACACACTGCTTTGAATCCATCAGGGAAGTGTGTGTTTGAGTGTGTGTGTGTGTGTGTGTGTGTGTGTTTCATTAGGATTGAAATAAAATTTAATTGAGTTGAATTAATTTGAATAGAGTTGAATAGTATTATATGTGTGTGCGTGTATTTGTGTGTGTGTGTGATGTTTAGGTGCCTGTACTTGCAAAATGTTTCTTTGTAAGCATGTTTATATTTTAAATTAAAATTAATCAGTTGAGTTTGCATTGAGCTGGATCAAATTATTCCAAACATGTGCATGCATGTGTGTGTGTGTGTGTGTGTGTACATGCTTGTTTTCATAGCAGGTTGGGGTTAGGTTGAGGCATTCAGTTGTGATGGTTAAGGTGAGGGAATGGGGCTGGGGAATGCATTATGTCAATGGCGTGTCCCCATGAGAAAAGAGATACATGCCTGTGTGTGTGCATGTGTGTGTGTGTGTGAGAGAGAGAGAGACAGTGTGTGTTTAAAACAGACGTTGAGCGTCAAGGACTACTATAAAACAGTACATAAAGGCAGCTTGAACTCAACTCCCTGGCGTCTCGCTGTCTTGTGAATGTCCTCTCTCCTTTAACTCTCCTTCACTCTTTAAGTCCATTCATTGTTCTTTTTGTCAGTCCTCTTTCCCAGCCTGCGTACAGGTCAGACACTGTTCTCTTCTTTTACTTTTATAGGTTTTGTTTTTGTAGCATTTAGAAGTCTAAATTCCTTCTTTTTCTTTGCCTCATAATTCCTCATCATTCAATCCCTTTTCCATATTATTGGCAGTAGCTAACAGTCCAGACAAAGAAGAAAAAAACATGGCATTAGAAAGAAGGGTGTATGCAAGAATCAAATCAGAAAAGGTTGCAGTTTGTGTTTAAAGCACCTGACTACTCTGCTTAATATTCTTCAGCCGGTCTGTAGTTGTAGTTTTCAGCCTAAGCAGTGTAAAAATGACTACATATGCAGAGCCTTCCAGATTGCTTGTTGTACACCATTTTATGAATGGAAAATCAGAGTTGTAGAAGTAGTTTTAAAATTGTTTTTGTGTAATCTAAGAATTAATATATCGAATATTTGTGGAAAAAAATTGCTGTGTCTTGCTCTAACAGTAAAGTATCCATGTTTAAAACCTATAAACTCTGTCTGCAACTCCAATAGGTTCAGTGTTGTACTTATTAACAGCTGTTCTTTTTGTTGTAAAAAGACTTAAAGCAATAAGAGCTTTGGAGCTTGAACCAGCCAGAAAAATGAAAACGGATGCCTTAAAAATAGCAATTTTTAAATTGGCTTAGTTCCTCGATGTGAAAAACCTTCAGTTACCTGCTCCTAGCAACCAGTATTAAAGCCGCTGTATTGAATGAAAGTCAGACTAGCATGATGGGCACATGGGTCCAAAAACTACAACTTACAACAAAAAAACTGCTGACATGCACCAATAAAAATCTAGAGACAAAGTTAATGTCAGAGAGAGAAATGCAGTGAAACCCAAAGATCTATTTAATCTGGTCATCAGGCACTAAAATACAGTATATTTCATTTGTTGATAAATGACACATTTACTGTCATTATAACTGTGATAACTTGTGTGTAGTTCTTAATTTGGCCTCTACTATGAATATGTCACATGGAACTTGAACACAACATTGCGTCTCAATCCTCCGGGCACAGCACATGACTACAGAGAATGAATGAATGAATGGGTTGACCTCTGACCCAGCGTGACCCAGAATCTATATTCAGCTCAGTGTATAGAAGTCATCCATTCTCTACATACCAGAAAGAGCGAATGTGTCCTTGACAGAGCTGATGCTCCATCACACTGTGCTGCAGTGTGTCTCACATGGCAGAGGATGCAGTGTTACACTACTCTCTGTCCCACTGGGAGGGGCAGAATAGCAGCAGCAGCTCTGAAGCACAGGAATCTGGCTGCGATTTGAGGTATGGACTCGAGCTGACGCAGAGGAAAAAACGATTGTGAAACAGGATGAGAATGAACCGAAAAGAAGTCGGTTTGGGATGTGATGGTGGATCCCTGGTGTGAGAGTTTGAGATCTTGGCTGGTTCTGTGGTTTATTTTTGTCCAGTGATTTATTTTTGAGGTGCATTCACATTTTTTCTTTGTTGTTTGATACAAAAAGAGCGATATGTGCAGCAGAGGCCTCACTGATTCAAGCTGAACTAATTAGTGAGCGTGTGTGTGTATGTGTGTGTGTGTTCATGTGCACAGAGAGGGAAAAAGAGAGAATAGGTGAATAGTCTCATAAGCCTGATCAAACACTGAACACAAGCCTGATTGCCAGCATCCCAGTGTGCCCACGGCAGACCTGGTACACACACTCGTGAACACCACACACACACACACATGCATACATTAAAAACAGCCTACTACATTTTTGTTAGCTACGAGATTTTTTATGCTCTATCATTGGTATTTTTTGTAAAAACGTGCTATATTTGTAGTTCAAATCAAAAAGTTTGAGGAAAAGGATGTATCAATGTCTTCGATGAACACAAAGCTCTCTCCATAGAAAGTGATGAGTGTTTCTGAAAGAGCTTCTTCAATTCAAACTTCACACAGCCGCTAATGTTAGCTTAAACTCTGACATAGCATCATGTTGGTATTCTGTATTAGCAATTACAGAAGTCAGTGTTTGACTGGCTTGTGAACAATTTGGAAAAACATAATTTTACTCACTTTATTTTGGGTCAAAGTCACCAAGCTGTTAAACTCGTTTTTTTTTTTAAACAGATTTTATTCGCAATTATATATAAATTTTATGTCCATGTGACCAGTAAAGTGAGATTACAACTCCCTCCTGATTCATTAATAATGAAATTTGGTCTTGTTAGCACAAAATAACTGGGGCATTAACAAGATGTCTGCTAAGGGGCTTTGACATGCCTAAAATAATCTTGATGTTAGTGTTAGTGTTGGTCTGATGAATCAGTTAAACTTTCAATCTGGTTTTGGAAAAAAAAAAAAGGATGCCATCCACAAAAGCCAGACGGAGCCTCGTTACACATGCTGGCTGTTAATGGGGAATTGCTCTTTGGGTTGAAAGTGAAAGCTCAACTGAAGAGAAGCTGTAGAATTTTTTTATAGACAAACCGTCATCAGTAATATATACCCCTCATTATGATTATTCACATTATATACACCTTGTCATTCATCACGGAGAGACAAATTGTCCCCCTCTCTTGAAGCCTAAGTGTAGTGTTCACCTTGAGCCTCTATAACCAAACACTTTGCCATATTATCCAGCAGAACTTATTATTGTAAGAGAGCTTGAGCCTCAATTGAGATACCATTGCTAAGTAGGCAATTTGGCTCTTCACTTATTACACACTAATTGCAATACTGTCTAGCTGGATCTCCTCCAGTTTTGCTCTCTTTCGTCTTCCATCGGCTTAATTGGCTTCACCTTCCTACTGAATTGGGGTTATTGATCCTAAATATGACCAGAGGGCGGGCGTTTGGGCTGTTCACTGATGTTAGTGGACAGCAGTTGATCTGATCAGCAGACAACAGGCCACAATAGTGTAGGAGGCCCAGTGAGATCAGATCAGAAGTAATCTGATATCATCCAGAAACTCAGCATTTTATCTTTTATTGCTATATAGAGCGTTAGACAAGCCAAGTCACATTCAGTTAGAAGTCCACTCACAGAGGGAGGAGAGGATTCACCGTGGCCCGTCTCCGTGTCTGACTGAATGTTATATCACACATTTCAAAAAGTTTCAGCAGGACACTTATAGCTGGAATGATAACAGAGTTTAGAAAGACTTTTCAGTAGTCTTCACAAGTGCCACCTGACATTCAGAGTTCAGATATGTGATCTAAGAATTGTTCTTTTCTCACTGATTCGGTGAGTTACTTCATAGATTGTTAAATTAAATGGTCCTTCATTTTAAAACTTGTGAAGCAGTTTTTTAATCAAGTCTCGAGTTAATGGTTTTGTCTTTTTAAAAGCAAATCAAATAAAGAGTCATAGAATTACTGTCTCTGGTAAATCACCATTTTGTGAATCTCATTTAGTGAGAGTGTTTTATTTTCGGTTTTAGAGAATCCTTGTACCTCTTTGATTCAAGATACTGAAACTTGAAGAGAATCACTGAAACAGGTGACGTTTTCATCAAAGTTGGGGGGGGGATGGCAGCCCATAGGCAGTCGCTAGTTAGCTTAGCTTAGCAAAAACTGGAAGCAAAAGGAAAGAGTTAGTCTGACTCTGTCCAAGTGTAACAAATTTGTATACTGGCAGCACTTTTATTCCTGTGGTTTTGGTTTAACCTAAATGAAACAGACCATCCTCAAGCCTTTTAGGGTACCAAAAACTGTTCATACTACAGGGCTGTGCTTGGTTACAGTTGGTAAACTATGAGTGGAGAATCTGTTTCCTTTCACAAAAGGTGAACTGAGGAGAAGCAAAAGAGACCAAGATCAGCAACACAGTCAGACACAACTTGTTTTTACACTTACTTTGTTGTGCAGATCAAACTAATGAGCTTTAGCAGGATAATTTGTGAAATACAGAGGTGCTAGTGGGAGGGTTTTGTTACTGTTTGACAGATCCAGGCTAGCTGTTTTCCTTTATCTAGTTTATAGAAAAAAAAACCTGACTGACTGAAGATCTCTATTTAACACAGATATGAGAGTGGAATATTTTATCTGATTCTCAGCAAGACAGCTGATAGCGTTTTCCAAAATGTTGCTTTATTGTCTTTTACAAACCTATTAGACTACGTTTTTTAATTGGCAGCATCTTAAACTTCTTTTTCTGTCTGGAGTTGTATGCTATATGGACCCTCCCTCACCAGCCTGAACCCTCCATCACTTGATCCAGTCACCCTTTAACAGGATCATCTCTGATCTGAGAGAGTAATCCCCGATTCCTGATAATAGGCCTACTGGCTTAAAAACCATAAGATTACCAGGTGCAGACGGATCACATCTAAAATTCCCAAATTATCTCAGCCTGGGCTTAAAACTGGTTTAATCCAACCTCTGAACTCCAGTCAAAACAAAAGAAACATCAACATCAAGTATGAAAGCTTTAGTGACAGATGTTTGAATGACAGATGTTTCTGCTGGACAGATGGATCAGCCGGTCAACAAGATTAGGAACGTTTGGCTAAAACGTGGATTGTCAGGCATTTTAGAGGAAAATAAATTTGAACACATGGACAAGCATATGGTGGAAATTGTATTTAATCAAAAGATTGAATTCAACGTGGTTGTCAAGCTACGTGTTTCTTGTGCCATTATATATAAACAAAAGTCTGTTTTTGAGGCCTTTTCAGAGTAAAAAAGAGCAATAATCCACCACCGAATTGCTGTTGCTCTTTTATAGAGGGCGAATACAAGTTGTTCAAGGTTGCTTTGGGTTTAAAAAAGCACACATCTCCTGCAAAATGAAATCATGTTAAGGTCAAATTTGCAAGTACAACAGCTGTAGAGACTGGTGCAAATCCCATAAGGTAGATTACATCCTTGCTTCAGCAGACAATGCAGGAAACTGCATTTTGATGCTAATTTTAATGCTACACTTCAGGCCAAAAACATGCTCTTTCAAGCTGTCCTATTAGCAGCCACTCAGTGTCAAAATGTTTTGACAAAACACTTTTTCGGGCGTGAACCATGACACTCTGGAGGAGCTGCACACATTTTCGTGTCATTGTACTTGTCACTCAGCTGCCCTCTTCATAGACTGTCAGTTGAGGTTATGCTGCGACCTCACCCATGTCTAGTTCAGCGACGGCTGGGGGAGATCATTACACACTATTGCACATTATGGGCTGCGTTAATTATGCTGTGAAGGTGAGAAGTGAGAGAAGCCACAAACAAGACAAACATACCCAACCTTTCGCTTCCATTTCCTCTTGCTTTCTTTCTTTTTTTTTTCTCTTATTCTAACCTTACATACCCCCTTGCTCTATTCCCAGTCCCTCAACACGTAATAACGATATGCTGGAGCCCCAAGATTACACACATCTGGAGTGTGAATTACATGTCATCATGGGAATTGTTGTGCAGCTTTGAACTTGGGGAAACTGCAGTGATAACATGAAGGTAAAGCTGAAATAACTGTGCATATTGCTGAGATAAAAAAGGTTGGAATACATAAGGTAATGTACAAGAGAAATAAATAGAGCCTCATCCACCGTGACACCCCAACACTCATTCCTGTCTTCCGCCTTGTCGAACCTGTTAATCCTGACACATGCTAAGGCAAGCTAATAAGATCGTGCACCTCATGTGGACAGAGGAAAAGGGACATTGTGAGACACTAATCCTCTGCAAGACAGCAGGACAGAATGATTGTGCAGCACTGGAAGACAACGCCGCAAGCTGTCAACACCATTTTGCGACGAGCGTTTTGACTGGACGAGGGTAAGGGAAGTGACAGAATGTACCGTGGCGATGAAGACCGATAAGAGGAGCGCGGAAGGAAAGCAATATTAACAGCAGAGACAAATAATGAGTTAATGACAGAGTGAGAGAGATGGATGGAGAGAGTGGATAGACAAGGAGAAATACTGATGGACAGAAAGCAGACGAGAAGAGAATGGGGGGGTCAGAGACAAAGAGTGACAGAAAAGGAGCAGAGGAAAGGAGAAAGAGGAGGAAATGCAGACGGGCATGTTTCTATGGGTGCTCAGGAAAGATTTGGGGTGAGGGAATCTTGCATCATTGCAGAGAGCCAATGAAAAGGCTTGGTTAAAATGTTCAAAGGGAGTGTCCTAGCAACAGCGGAGTAAATACCATAGCAGCCACTGTTCCATCTTAGACCGAAAAAGACCCTGTATACACACACACACACACACACACACACACACACACACGCACGCACACACGCATGCACACACGCACGCAAATCACTCATACACACATGCAAACAGAAACACACACATCGATTAACCCACACAGACTTAGAGCACACACACACATTTGCTGTTTCCGTGAATCTTGGTGTTTATTCATACATGTAAATGGGTTATAATCTGCATATTTTGATTCATGCCTGTACAATGTAGAGCAAAACCCATATTTCACTCACTGTATGTAAGCATGTTTCATCATGAAAGTTATAAATTATGGCAAGCATCAAATATTTATTGTCTCTATTTAAAGACACACACAGACATTAAAGAGATGTGTAATTTTCAGTCCTGTACATACTTTTAGATTCTCGTCTACACAGAAAGTACCGGCAAGAAATGTCTGTATGTATTAATATATATTCAAATGGATATATGTGTATTTATGCATATTTTAATATGCACAGTGAAAATGTTTTAATATGCATGCTGTTACATGTCAATGTCTGTAATTGTATTCATATATTTAGTACATAAAGATTATATGCATTTATTTCTTTATCTGCACCAAGATGAATAGCTGTATGTATAGGTATGTTAAACAAAAAAACATTAGACAAACACGCAGTTCTGTTTGGTTTTTATTTTAGCATAACATACTGACTCCAGGCTGTGTGTGTGTCATCAAAATCAACATGGCAGTAACTCATCATTTAATCTACTCATGTGGATTATAACCGGAGTCAGTAGATTACAGAGGGACAGACGGTGCCCGGATCTTTCATTTACACACCTCTCCAGTCTGTTTAACCCGCCCATACACACTGAGAAGCACACAGGGCTTCTTAATGCTTTCTCTTTCGACTTGACCGTTTACCCATCCCTCCATCCACAGCACCGCTCTCTCATTTCTTCCCCCTCGCACACACAAAGACCTGCAGAATCAAACAGTAGCACGGAGTACTGTAGGCAGCTTCACCCTCTCCATCTAACGACCTCACATACACCCTTTATCCCCACCAGAATTTTCCCACATTTGAAAGAGGAAAAACACCCCTGAAAAACCCTTAGCCCTCATTCATTCATCCCTCCATTCAGTTTTCCCTCCCTTCCTCCCTACTTCCTTCCCTCCTCCCCTGTTTTCCACTCTAGTCGCATGCAGCCACCCCTTCTGATCAGCGGTGCAATCTTGGGCTATTGTTTTTAGCAGGCTGTTTGCAGAGACGTCTTGCACAAGCACACACACACACACACACACACACACACACACACACACATCTCAAACATCCACCTCACTGTATAAAATTGAGCGCCTTTTGTTGTGACATTAAAAATTCCCGATAATGGAGCCGAGGAGGCGAAGGGGCATGCTTGACATGCTATTTACTCACATTGTTCACTGAACACTCTCGTGCATCAGTGCGATGTGCTGTGATGGTTCTAGGTCACATATGTCCTGTGACCAAACCGTCATCCATCACGGGAAATATACAGACATTAACACACACAAGCATATTTGGACTCCATATTTTCCTTACTAATTCCTGCTAATATACACGGGAGGAAGTGATCGGAGGTGTGTGTGTGTGTGATGTTAGTGTGTGTGTGACTGTGGCAGTGACCGTGCCACTCAGGCTAGGCACTGCAGTGAAAGGAGACAAGCCCCAGTTGACCAGACTCACAGGGTTTTTTATGTGATCTGACCAAATTCAAATCTCCTTCCTACCCCAGAGATCCTGACCCACTATCATCCTCCTCATCCAGCCGTTCTACCTGCAGGCAACTGCACCATCCCTCAGCCAAGCCCCCTCGAAAAACCGAGCACCAGTCAGCCACCAGCCTCAGCTGAGAGTCTAACCCACATCCATCCTCCAGCCTCAGCCTCCTCCTCCTCCTCCAGCAGAGCCAGCTCGCAGCCTCTCTTTTAGCTGCAGGGTGGGACTGTAAGACCCCTACCAAATGTCAGAGCTAAACAGATGAAGCGATTGCGAGAGGTTAAATGAAGAGAAAAAAATGAAGCGTTGGCTCAGCTTACCGGCTGGGCGTGCAGGAGGGGAGGATGATGCCTCTGACTCTGCTCTTCCTTCCTTCTCTCTGGACCGAGGTGAAACACAGAAGGATGCAGGGAACAAAAGAGAAGGACAAAAAAAGACAAAATGCAGACACCAGCGGCTGGTGGCTTGTGAGAGAATAAAGCAAGACGACAGGGGAAACAAAAAAAAGAGGAAAAAATTCCCTGTGCCGCTTTTCTCCGTCTTTCTTGGAAAGACTCCTTTATCCTCGTGAGCCAGAGGGCTGTGGATTCACCCAAACACTGAGCACACGCACTGCCTCACGCCACACAGCCTCCCTCTGCCTCTCGCTCTCTCTCTCTCTCTCTCTCTCTCTCTCTCTCTCTCTCTCTCTGCACTAAAGACAGCAGCTGTTGGTCTATGAGAAATAGAACGCTATGTCCCCCTCCCTCTCCCCTTCTCCTCCCACCTCGCTCACTCACAAAGACCCCCGCCACAAACACACACACACACACACACACACTCACTCACACACATGCAGCATGTCCTCACAACACCCCCTCCCCCTTTTGCCTACCATCTCCCACTAGCCTGCTGGCAATAAGAGGAGGGGGCACGACTTTGTGTCTGTGTTGTGCGTGTGTGTGTGTTTTTGGCTGTGTTTTCTCATGTGTGCACGGTGCGGAGTTGTATTGTGTTTGACATTGTTTCAGCAGCAGAGTGACTTTTTCTGTCCACACGGTGTGAAAGTGAATCATGGTGAGTAAGGATGTGCAGCAGGGTATTTTTGCAAACTGTGTGGGTGAGCATCACTTGCCACTGTGCTGCAGAGTGGAAGGAAATTCACTTTATTTGTGGTTATAAGCAGCCTGGGTGTGAAGCTGTTTATGTTTACTGTAAGAACGAAAAGCACAGAGCTGCTCTGAGCATAAATGTGCCGACATTTATGAGACTATAACAGGTTGGCAACTACATTAAGTGCATGTGTGTGTGTGAATGTGTGTTACCCTTTCCCTCTTTGTCCTTGTCATTCAGTAAGAATTTGGTATTGTGAAAACTCCCGTCAGTACCCTAACCACTGGGTCACAGCCCAGACAAAAGGGCATGATTAAATGAGCCTTGGCTTGATTAATAACTGTGTAGGTTTGTGTGTGTTAGGGGGGGCAGAATGTCTATTGTATGGTGGGCTTGTACCCAGGCCAGTGCGTATGGCAGCCCACCCAGGGGGACTGGAAAAAAAGTAAAAGAGCTAAAGACCAAAAGCTGTCGTGCAGAGCATAACCACAGTTTGTGTGACAGCCAAAGTTAGGGCACAATTCAGATTATTCTGGTGTATTTGGTGAATTTGCAGACAGTCAGAGAACTCCAGTTCATCAAATGCAGCCATTGTTGATATTTGAAACCGGCCGTTGGGTCAAATGAGCACAAGAAGACACATGACAGCTGCAGTCAGACAACAAAATGCCTCAGAATTAGCTTTGCCTCTCAATCACTCGTACTTACAACCATGCAAAAAAGCGATGTGACAAGACAAATTAGGGGGAAAAAAATACCAATGTATTCACTTTGATTTGGCTTATCTAAAGGAATGTTGTCTGTTTGCCTCTGACAGAAATGAAACCAGCCAACATGAAGGCCTGTCTGTCACCAGAATTACATATACATGTGCAGGTTGCAATGTGATACTCCTTAATCACTAGAAAGGTCAAAAAAAGATACAATAATCTGTGTAAAATTACTTAAAATGTGAATAACTAGCAACCTAGCAGCTAATAATACCATGTGTTTACATGTAAGCAGTTGTATTATTACCATATAACAGCACATACTGAGCATATTGCTTATTTGTCCTATAATAGTAATTTTTGTAGTTAATTCACTTCAGATGTAACAAAGCCCTACATATGCTGCTAATCATCACAAACAACAGCGACACACAGACTTTACGCTGTCTGCTGAACCTAAATGAAAAGCAGAGCGTCCAACAATAAATATGAGTCTTCCTGTTTTTGTGGTGGTGTCTGAGAAGTGGATCTTCTGACTGCTACTTTCACATCGCCAAACTTTGTCCCACATTGCTACACAGACCTTACACAGGCAGCCTGTAATCACATGCAATCATTAAACACAGTGTTGTAATCAGCCCCATTTCCCTGTCATATTACATTATTAACACAGCAGACATGGTTTGTGAATGTGTTTTACAAAAGCAAGTTAGCATTTGGCCAAAATCATGTCATAGTGAAAATAAATCAATAAAGTGGGTATAAGATATGTCAGCTTCTGTATGTTTTAGCATGGATTTAAGTATCGGGGCACACATTCAAAAAAAAAGTCTGTGTGGACTGCATGTACCAGAATGCACCTGTGTCCCTGTAGTCCAGCACAGAGGAAGAAATGCATAGAAACATGGAAGCGGTGCTGCAGTGTTTGACACTATCCTGTTTGCTGACAACTGAGTCCCACAAAGATGAAGAGCGGGTTGGGTATTGAATTAAAAAGGCAGAACTGAAAATAACAGCAGCACTTCATGTTGTAGTGGTGTGAAAGTGTTGTAGTTTTTAATTTAACACATGCTGAGACAAGAGCCTGTCTCTGCAGGGATGTCGGATGAGGCGGAGGAACGGAGGAGAACAAACGTCAGAGAGTTTTTCAGACGTAGCTTGGGCTCATTGAGCGGAAGTTATTACAAAACATTTGTGAGTCTCGTTGTACTGATGCACATGTCAGTCAGATTTGATGCTGCGGTCAGTTCCTGCATCAGGTTTCCAAAATGTAGAATTAGTTCCCAACCTCAGTCAAGTTTTGATACAGTCACTAGTAACCTCATACTAATAGTTGTTACAGAGTTATACAGTGAGTTTCATTTGTACTTCCCTTTGTCTCACTCAAAAAAAAGTGACTACAATGCCAAAAAGCATGAAAGTACAGAGCGGGTCTGCACCCATCTGTTGAGTGAACAGGTGCTGCTGCAGGTCCCGAGGATGTATCTTGAAACTTGAGACGTCAGCAGATCACAAATGGTCGCATCTGTTTCGGTGCACGGCAGTTAAAGCGCGGCGGTGTGAGCCTGCGACAGGGTGTTTCACTCGTCACTGTGTGACCAAACTGACTCAGTGTTTATGAACTGTGTTGCCCTTCTAACTTTTTTTTTTTTTAAATTGACTGCAACATAGACTGACATCATTTATTAACTCAGTGCATCAGAATCTGGAGGACTTTCAAACAATAAAATAGTCCAATTTTACAGTTGTCGCAAGAGTCGCCACTCCTAATGACTCAAATCTGCACGGGACCAGATGTTCTCTGCGAGACGGGACAGAGGGGGCTGAGTTGGGCCTGTTGTCTGTGAACAAACATCATCTTTGATCTGACACCGTGTATCGAACCCCTCTGACCAGCTGATCTCTGGCTAACACACAAGTCGTTCACTGATCACCACACTGTGAAATTTACACCATTGTCTGTGTGTGTGTGTCAGACTGAAAGGCAGATACTGCAGACGCTGGCTTAGACTCTGATGGTCACCTGATCTGGTTGCATTGCTCTGAAAGACAGCGGCTCTGCAGTGAAGGAGACAAAAAAGAATAAATAACTGGTATCCAAGGATACTGAGGGAGGATGGTGAGTAAGTCGATTTGCATAGGCTTCTCAGAAAAGTTGCCTCCAGTTAAAAGCTACTGTATACAGTCACTTAGTATATAAACATGAATAAATAATCATAAACTTGAACTGAAAAGGTCTCTTGTTTGCATGTACTTTACTTCATCTAATATCAGAATACTCTAAATCCGGCTTAAACACAGAAGATATGAGCTGAATTGAATTTCAAAGCATTTTCAGTTTTATGTTCCATAATTTTAAGGCAACAAAAGGAACAAGGTCCCTTTTCAGGAATCAGCCTGGCCTGCATAATAGGGAAAGTGCAGGAGGAGTAAGGAGGTCTTTCCAAACTGAAATATTAATACTGGAGCATTATTGCCCACCAGTATAAGTTGGAGCACTGTGGATTATTTATACAGTGTCTATTATTTTTTAGGTCAGTTGTCCCATCCTGCTTGCCATTGCATGAATGGCGTAGGCTGCCTGTGGTGTGTGAGCCTGTCCTCAGATGAGTTTAGTCTCTATTAAGACACGCTTTATGAATTATGAGAAGTAAAGTGCACTAGTAGCATTAAAGTGAAATGTAGTGACAGAGCAACTTAGGGTGAAAACCTCAAAGCTGACGGAGCTAATTTTAGGAGAAATTTATACAGAAATGACAAAACTAAAAGACAAAGGACAATGGATCAATTCAACAAAAAGCAAAGGTTGGTCTTAAGTTCAAAATCTTGGTTCTCAGTTTAAGAATATTCAGATTTTAACTGTAAATGTGTTGATGAAATATGGTGTTTTTAACAGAAGGGTTTACATTAAAGGGACATCTCAGAGTTTTCTGTTTCGTTTTCTCTGCAGGCACCCATGGCAGAAGGCAGTTATTGCAGATGTTTATTTGATCTTTACATCCCAGAGAGTCAAACGGTGACACTTCTTTTGTTAGTTTTTTGAAGTTTTGTCTTCTGCAGTCATAAATCTTTCTTTCTTTGTTCGGCCACAGTAACGGCTCACTCTTAACCTTAGCAGAGCCCAGAAAAACCAGTTTGCGACTTTGAAAGAATTGAGTCCGAGGAGCAAGTCTGTTGCACTGGCTCCACCCACCTCTGTCAGACCAACCACTGCTGGGTGATGAAGAGCTGCTACCAACTGTAAACAGCTGAGGTTTTTCTCATGAGTGTCGCCACAGAAACGGTTTATAATGCTACATATACTCTCATCAGTTAGCAATAATCTCAGTCACAATTGTGTTACCAGATTCAATGATAGATGATTATTTGAGTTAATTAAATTGAAAGTAAGTCAAAATAAAGTAAGTCTCCTGATCTGCAGCCACTGTGGTCACAATTGAATAGTGACAGTTTCGAGATTATTAATAAATAGTGCGACACATAGTGTGAAAGTAGCAGGGGGAAAGTTGAACCATTATTTCAGTAAACTCAGTCAGTTACAGAGAAATACCTAAATGTTGCTAACATTAGCTTACATATGTGAGCTACACAATAAGCTACTGGTCATGCAGGATTAAGATAAATTGTGTATGCATAACCTCTGAGTGTAATGAGCTCAGGGAGGGTGTGTTTCATTCTTATTTTAAGTATTATTTCTTCTCTGAAATCTGACCTCAGATATCCACTGTCAAGCTGTCCAAAACAAAAGAGATTTAACCACGGTGATTAAAAAAAAGAGAAAAAAGTCCAGGCTAACTGTTAATCTTGCTCTGTTAAACAGGAACTCCATAGACTTTTAACATCAAGCACTGGGGCTTACTCCATACATTACAAAAATGCCTTTAATGGCTCCTGAGGGAGCTGCTCAAAGGCTGTTAATTGATGTAAATTATTTAACCAGAGTCATCGTTGGTTAACTTCGAAGACTTGAAGCTTTGGAAAATGAAAACAATCTGGAGGTGTTGAGTTGGAAAAAAAGGTGAGTTTACCAGACCTCTGCAGCTTTCTCTTCATTTCTGCACGAGGCGAGCAGCTCAGAGCTGCATTAGTCATGTCACTGCCAGCACAACACACCCAAATCTCTGAGCGAAGTGTTGGCGTTGAGCTGCATGTGAGAGGTTTTTTTTTTTTACAAGGAAGGAGAATGTTTGAATCAAAAAAGACAAAAAAATCCAGATTAATCCGACTGATTTTGATCCATTACTCAAAAATAGCCATCGTGAACATGCTCGGTAACTTGAAATCAATCATTATTCTGTTGGACTGGGTTCACCCAGTCAAAGGGCATCTAGTTCCCTTCATCAAAGGATGGAACATCTAAGGCTTGGACTCGTCACGTTGCACTACAGACGTCTGTACTGAAGCCCACACTCTCCCTCCATGACTCTCACCAGCTAAATGTTAGACTTCTGTATCGATGAGCATGTGGGCAGCTGGTGAGCTGGCACCATGCAAACACTCCTCACAGTTTCAGAGCCCACAAAATGAGAGCTTTCCAACTGTATTTTATCAGCGGGGGGACCCTCTTTGGATTTTGACACGGAAGGTAAATGTTGCCAGGGAAAAAAAAAATAAAAACCCGCTCTGTCTCTTGGTAACATTACCTCAGCCTGACACACGAGCCTCCTCACTCACACACACATTCATCCACCTGCCTCTCCTCTCCTCACCATCCTCTCTCCCATCACCAGCCTCTCTCCTCTCTCCTCCCTCCTCGCCCCTCCTCTTCCTCCTCTGTGCCTATTTCTGTCGTCTTATTCGGAGTCATTGACAGAAGTGTGGAAGCTCGACAACCCCCACCCCCCCCTCCCCTCACCCCACCCCACCTCTCTCCATCCGCTCTTCTCCATCCTCCTCCCGTCTCACCCTGCCGTTACGGTTGCTGTGGTCTCCCTGCCCCTGCAACACCCCCGCCGAGCTCACGCGGTTAGTACAGTCTGCCTGTGCTCTCTCCTTATAAGGGCAAAATACATTGACAGAGGCAGAGAGAGGGGGCTGTACCAGCACAGGCAGGCAGGTAGGGGGACAGTGGCTGTAACAGGAGGAGAGAGGGAGAGATGATGTACTGGAGGCAGAGGAGCAGAGATTAGGAAACAGTGAGCAGGGAGGAGGAGGAGGAGGAGGAGGAGGAGGAGGAGGAGGAGGAGGAGGGATGAGGATGGCGAGGGAGAGAGAGAGAGAGAGAGTGATGGGAATTGTGAACTGTGGCTTTGAGGCTTTTGAAAGCAAGTAGCAGGAGACCAGAAGCACGTAACTCGCGTCAATCAGTTTCAGTCTCATGCAAAAGATATTTCACAATCTAGTTTTTCTCCCGGAATTTCATTACATACAGAGTAGAAGGAAACAAACACAGACTCACAATGTAGCGGGACACAGTGGGATACGATCCACTAAAAACCAAGACTGAGTGGATTAGAATCTCTTGGTATGTAGTCTGAATATTAAACACGTGTCAAAGACAAAAAACGCATTAAAAAAAGCAGCTTTTACACCATGAAAAGCAAAACCTTTCTACCAAAACCCACACGGAAAATATATCCAACTCTGAGATACCAAGCATGACTATGAGCACCAGATTCTTGGCTTATGCAGATCACATCTTACTAATTATTAACCATTTCAATAAGAACAACAACATAAATGTATGCATCATACAATATGCAACCCTAAACCCAACACTGCAGTATTAAACACTCATGTTATGCACAGGAGGCTTTTGCCAAAGACATTGCATCCCAAATTTTTAGTTTGCAATATAACTCTGAGCTACAGAAAACCATCAACATCCTTTTTCCTCCTCGTCTTGATCATCTGAGTGATCATGTGGCCGAACTGTCATTGTGTTCACATGAACATATACCAGCATGCTCTCCTGGAGTGTGGTCACATGTCACTTCACAGTCAATACAGGCTAAGCACTGCTTCACTCACCATCAATGAACTATTGATCACTTACACAAACAAAACGCTTTGCATCCATTAAAATGAAAAATGAAGGAAACAAATGTGATCAATATGCAATTTCTAATCAGAGTTCAATATAGACCGAAGACATTTAAAGAGGTACATCAGCATTTTAGTATTTCACTTACATTCAGTTTGGAGACTTTTTTTCACACTAAAAATGATGGTTAAAATCACTGTCACATGTAAAATGGGGTCAATCTCCAAAAAACAATAGGTCCTACACCTCCCATCATGCAACTTGACAATGTCCCCTCTTGTGCAGGATATACGCACACATTTTCAATTCTGCATCCCCAGTTTGTAATGCAGGAAGTCCTGATTCATTAGACAACACTGACGACACTAATGACATCTATGACATTGATGACATTGATGACATTGTCAAGGTCACTTTCCGACACTCATCAAAGCCAGAGAAGAATGTTTTCACGGGTTGTGAGGTTCTCTCCGTGACAAATGACCTGATCGCACTGCGTGAACTCAGTGGATTGATGCAGTAGTGAAAAAAAGGGCTTTGGCCTGAAAAAATGAGGCATGATCAATTAATAATTAACATTAGAGACTCCTCCCACCAAATGCTACCTATCTGGTGCCTACATTATCCAGAAATCAACTTTGACCTCCGAAAGTTTAGATGGAGATTCAGGTGTGTCATGCAAGTCGCAGGTAATCTATTACTGAATCAATAGTCTCATGTAGAGGCAAAGATCAGGATACAGAGATGTGCTCAGCTCACAACTCATGCTGCCTCAAGACACATCACATGGGCCACTTTATAATGAGCTACTGTTTTGAAGCCTCCAGTCTGGCATTGTGGTTGTTGCCATCTTTTTTTTTTGAGCCAGAAGTGGCCATATTTGAACAAAATGGTGAAGCAAAGAGGATTTGTGAAGCCTTGCACACTTTAAGTCTTAATATAATTTAAATGAGAGACCTATATAAAAATTCCCCTCCACAGAGTCATCATAAAGAGGGAAACTAGCTGTTGGGACCATAACTGTTTTTGTATAAGACTCTTTACATGTTTATTTCGGCTGTAAAGTTGGGCGTTTTAATTTGAGGCTGTATAAGGAATTACTTGCATTTGGAGTCAGCCTCAAGTGGCCATTTGGAGAACTGCAGTTTCTGGCACTTCCTTGTTGGCTTTATTTTTCAGCCCTCAGAGGCAACTGCTTGGAGCTCATTATCAGACTTTGCGCAGCCCCCTTTTTGGTGCCACAACAGTCGTTATATAATTTAGATATGCAGTCGTACTTTCCAAGACTTGTATACAGACTCTGATGTGTAATATACATCAGAATATACGCACACTTCATGTAGAAATGAACAATCTTTGAATGGCCAAGATCAGTATTGGTCAGAGTGTTTTGTGTGACGGAGGGTGTGTGGGGGAGTAAAGCACAGGTTTTCCCCTTTCAAGCCTGGTGTGTGTGTGTGTGTGTGTGTGTGTGTGTGTGTGTGCGCTGGTCCTGTTGGTTCAGCTGGAGCTTTTCTCAGCGTCACACCTCCTGTTGTAGCAGGAGGCCTGGTCTGAGTGTGAGGACTGGGCAGGTGCTAATTGGGCCTGAAGCTTCTGAATGGAGGTGCCTGCCATGAATGAAAGTGTGGAGCAAGAGAGCCTCGTGTGATCGACGTGTGTTTGCTCAGAGTGTGTATGGTACATCAGCATCAGCTGTGCCACAGACTGCATGGACACACCTCATTTCTGTGTACTGGTATCCGTCTCGGTTAAGTTGAATAGACCCCTCATTTCATCGCAGATCGAGGAGATGACGCCCCTCTGGGAAATGATGTGAGAAAAGAGATGCAAATCCATTTAGTCACAGGTCCTTAAGTAAAGTAAAAGGCAGATGCGAGGAGCGGGAGAGAAGGGAATAAACCAACATAGCACACGGCTGCTAAGTGTGTCAGCATCTACGAAAGAGAGAGGGGGTCGTTAATGGTGTAGGTTTGTGTGTGTGTGTGCGTGTGTGTGTGTGTTTGTTTCTGCATATTATCAGTATGAAACATCTGCTCTTGATAATCTCTATCAACCTGTGGGCAATACTTCATTTACTCTGAGTAATCCCCCCCCACAGGGACAAAACTCAAACCCACACTTGAGTCCACGCAAACTGAGTGTATCTTAGAAGAAAATAGATCAGATGAATAAACAGGATCTTGGTGTGGAAGGAGTTTGGAGATAAGCTTTTCCTCAGAATATTGAACGGTGAACTATCTCCTGCTATCTCTCCATCATGTCTTTCAATCAGCATTCCCTCGGAAGGAATTCGGGATTAAAGACTATTGAGAGAAAGAGATGAGTCTTGATGTCTCTCCCTGGCGTGTCACTTATGTAAAGAGGACGTGATATAACCGCAGTGAGGGGAGATGGAGTTTATGGGATGAGTAAATTGACGGGCATGCCAAAAAACAAGGTCACAGATTTACACTGATGCAGATTTGCTGACAGGATGACTGTATTTGTCAATATCAACACAAATGTTGTCTTTTTTAATTTAAAAGTGGCCACAGCTAATTTAATGACATAAAACACAATATACTTCCTCACAAACGTAAGAAAAAGGAAAACATGTTAAAATTTTGCAACTTTTTCCTACTTTTTGTGGTGCAGGTTTATATTGCATTAATTAAAGTGTTATTTAGTGTGGCAAGCAAGAAATACTTACTGGGTACCCTGACTAGAACATATACATTAGAGAAAGACTGAAGGTCAACGAGTAACAGGGTAACAACTTCAGTTTAAAGGAATTTAAGCATAAATTAGGTTTTAGAAGTGGAAGCTTCTGGTTCTGCAGTTAAATCTTTGCTCTCTCTCTCCTTTTTGTGACGACAGCAGGGACTCATGTAGACTCACTGACATTGTACTCTCAAGCAAAGAATTCTAATAAAACGTTTTCTTGTTATTGTACATTATTTCATTCAATCACTGGAATAACAAGAAAAAAACTCATGTGCAGCGACAAAACCATCCTCACACCCTGAATGCATCACGCTTCAACTGGCCATTAAGGTTCAAGATGGCCTTCGTCTATGTCTTTGATCTCGGTTATTACTGACACTGAGAAAAAATCTGCAGCTGTTGCAGTTTTAGACTTTCAAGTTGTGAAGCACTTGACAATTTTTCAGTTTCAGGCACTTAAAAGAACAATTTCAGTTTTTGGTTGAAGGGGGGGGGGGGGGGGGGGGGGGGGGGGGGGGGGGGGGGGGGGGGGGGGGGGGGGGGGGGGGGGGGGGG
>JAQNCA010000009.1:3561186-3576820 GCA_029783725.1 Acanthurus tractus
GTTGTGTTTTGTCACCGCCTTTTTGGGTGGTGTGGGTTCGGGGGGGGGGGGGGGGGGGCCCGCCCCTGTCCCAGAAACTGCCAATTGCCCTTCACCCTTCCCCCCACGTTGAGCACCCACATGGACAGTGACAGACGAAAGAAGGAGGAGGAGGAGGAGGTGGAGGAGGAGGAGAGCCTCAGAGTGGAGATGGAGAGATGCCAGCACGTCTTCCCCCCTTGGCACCCAGATGATCCTCGCGGCCAGTCTGCTGCACCCTCTTTGTGCGGATCCATTTAAACGCTATCAGTTGAAAACAGATCCTGGATTACCACAGCTTTAGTGGTGAGAGTACATATTCCCTATATGGTCCATAGGAAAAACAACTCCACCTCCTCCTCTCTCTCTTCACACACAGATGCACACTGAAGCGTACATCCCGCCATGACTCCATATGTGTCTAGACTGAAAGTTTCCCAGTAACCCTTAGCTGTCCAGACCTCTCCTTTCCCCCTGAGGCTGAGCTGATTAACAGTAATAGGGAATAACAATGCATGATAATGTGTATTATAATGGACCGATGGAGGCGGCCTTTGCCCCCACCCCCCTATATGAGGGATCTGGCACAGTGATGGTGTACATGTGCCCTGCAGGGACAGGCCAGACAAAGACAAAAGCAGGCCAGACTGTAGGTTAGTAAGTGGAGAGGACGTGGGAGGCCTGGAGGGGGGTGCATATAGGTCTTTAACATGGTCCGCACTCAGAACAATGAGGATATTAGTTTATTTTGAACAGTAAATATGCTCCAGTCTGCCAGTGTACACATGTTCAAAACAATAAGGTCAAGCTGCTCCGTTTCATGTTGTTCCATGAAAAACAATATTTTGTGGTTCCTGAAAAATTGTTATATTCAAGATCGCCTGGTTTTTATACAAGAGCAGCCAAGTGTGGTCACAGTGTTTGTTTTTGCAGCAGCTGCAGCAGTTATTAGCCTCCAACCTCCTCCTGACTCCTCGCTCGACTCCCTCATCTCCTTTTTTGAAGGCCAGGTGTTGTTCAGCCACCCTCACACTCCCCCTCCATCCCCGACTTTGGCCAGAGCTCTGAGGCCGTTACAACCAGACAGTGGTCAGATGGGAGCTGGGTGGGGGGGGGCGAACTTTGGCAGGGGTATTTCAACACCACAGATACACAGGAGAGCAACTCTGAATGGAGCAAGAGAACACACACACACACACACTTTAGCTCTCTGATTGGAGGTCCTATCCCAAGTGACTCCAAACTTGTCTCACTCGCAGAAGGTTAGGAGGTCGAGCTATTTACTCTGGAGATCTGAGTCTGTCTGTGGTCCGTTCGCACACACACACACACACACAAGGAAAGAAACAGAAGGAGAGACACAGAATTTGTCTCTTTTCACCTCACTTATCGCTCAACAAATTAGAGTCGGTCTCCCGTGCAGTGCGCGGTGTCTGGTTATGAGCAGCTGGAGGAGATGAAGCTGACAGCTAATCGATATTAATGAGACTCATCTACTGATATTTCTCGCACTCTTTCCAACTCCTGCACCCTCTATGTTCTTGCTCTTCGTTTCTTTTCTATATTAATTTCTCTCCGTGTTTCTATTATTGTCTTATTGATGGATCACTTCTGTCAGGGCTGGAGGATAATGATGAAAACTGTGAGGAAAGCATAGACCCAAAGGAAGAATCAAGACCTGTATTAATTACCTTTCTTTGTTTTCTTACATAGGACTGCTTTACATAATTATTAGTGTTTTGAGAGTTTTGAAATACTACAGCTAGAGAAACCCTTATTTATTTGCACTATTTCATATTAAACTACTTGGTTATTCATCCAGGCATGAATAGCTGTAACGGTCGGGTTAAAGTGCAGTGACTCTCATGTATACGTTTAAAGTCTTAAATCTATGAGAAGAGCAAATCTCTCAAATAAAGGGTATGAATTAAAACTCAGTTGATATATGGTGAAGGGAAAAAAAGCACTCAGTGGATGTCCACTGTTCATCACTGACACTTCACACCCCGGCCAAAACATATGTGAATCTCTCCTCTCTGGCAGACGCTACAGGCCACTGAGCGCCAAAGCAAGCAGACATGAGGGCTGTTTCTTCCCACAGGACATCACACTCATAAACAGTTAATTCAGCTTTGTGAATGTCTCCCTACAGTGTCTTTACAATACCCTGCAATTCCTGTGCAATTACTAATGTTACGGCTGCGTGTGTGTATATGTAGGGTATTTATATACTGTGCTGTACAGCCATCTCAGTTTTTTATTGTACTTTTTACTCCAGTGTTCTTTGTTTTACTGTTATTGTTCACACTTTCAGTTTATACAGCAACAAACTGCAACACAACCTCATAATAAACGTTGCATGTACATTCAGTGTTGTATTTATTGCACAGTCTATTTACGGTTCGAGTCTGAAGGGTTTTTGGCTCACTCATGTTGTGAGTACCTAATTGGCAAATGCATTGGCTTATAACTCACTGGATATTGATGGCAGGGGTGGGGGCCGGAGGGTTTGAGTAGAAATAAGCCTTTACTATACATTGTATAAGGTTTGGGGTTAATTATCAAAATGTGTATGCATGTTTGGATCTATGATTGCATTTAGTGTTTTTATTGCATTTTGAAGTTGTAGCTGTCATAACTGCACTGGTAGTATCACTCCCTTCCCATGCAGGCAACGCAGAAATGAGCTGGAAGCCAAGTCTGGAACATTTGGGTTAAGACATTTTTGTGTTTTTGTGCAATTCCCCAGGAAATGACTTATTAAAGTAAATCAATCAAATTAGTGGTAAATAATTAATCTCAATCCTCGGTTCTTTAGACTGCGACACTACAAAATCTCTGGCTCCACCTACAGGAAAATTTAACACAATGCACTCCAAATCAAAATGTTAAGTTTCTACTGCTGAGTGGATCAACTTGGAGGGCAATCTATTTTTAACAAAACCGACTGTTTTGTAGAAAGAAAGAAATCAAATCAACGAATGTAAATTTATATATTTGCTTATGCCACTTTCCTCAGCTGTTTTCAGTCACTATTAAGTTCAACAGTTTTGACCATCAGCTCAGTAAACACTCTGAAGCCGTAAATACAACAAAAACGCTCTGCAGCACGACCCAGTTAAATCTACATCTCTAAAAACTCAGCAAAAAACAAACTTTGTTGTTGTATCTGTTATAATATTTATCCAATGATGATAGAATTTTTTCAAAAGGACTTTTTGTGAAGGGTTCACAAGTCTCCATCACTGTCAGTGACCCTGTTCATGTTGGTGCAACAAAATACTAACTATAAGAATAAAACAGGGACAGCTGCAGCTTTCTATCCTAATGAACTGGCCAACCTCTTCGTTCCAAAAACCAAGCACATACTTAATTATAGTCAAGTGCTGTAATGCAAACAGCCCCGTGACAAGCAACCACACATCCAAAAAAAATGTATGTAAATATCCATTTTTATTAAAACTTTTAAATATGATGACTTTTCTGTATCTGGTTTCTTAAGCATGAGTCAAAAAACTCCTGTTGAAGACACTGAAAAAAAACATCAATCTACACACAAAAACCACAAATGGCACATTGAAACACAATCACAAGCATTAATAATGACAAAATTGTCCTGTTTTACCGTCAAAAATCAAAAGTGAAAAAAAGAAAGATTTTCCTTGAGTTCTGTAACTTAGTCTCTGTTCGATGTCACAAAGTATCAGGAAAAAAAAAATTGTCGGAGGAAAAAATAAAAATCAGTATCTGTATTTTGTCGAATAATCCTTTGGAGACACCACCAGACCTCTGCCTTTTCTCGCTCCTCGGTACACTGTTTCAATAATGTCTATCATCTCCTGCTTGTCCTCCATTGTCCAGTTGATCTTGTTGTTGTTACCGGTGCCCAAATCAATCATGATGTGTTTGTTTCTGAGAAATAAAAGACAAACAACAATATGAAGTTCTGATATTGTACCGAGGCTCCTAAGCAATGACACAAAGGCTTCACACAAGAAAGTCTTCATACAGCAACCGTGTTCATTTTAAAGCAATTAACTGTTTTAAAGTAACATTTACACCCATGTTTTGGAAGGCAGGCATTGTGTTTCTTACCTGAAAAAGAACATGACAGTGCAGGGGTCGTACAACTCGTACATCTTGTTGAAGTCTGGCACTTCAGTGATGTCCACCAGGTAAATGACTGCAAAATTCTTTACCTGTCCGGACGTGAAAACCACACCAGAGTAAACTACCATGGTATCATCAACACATACACAGCACTACAAGCAGAACATTATAACTGAGAAAATTTCGTTTTTGGATGCAACAAACAACTCAGAAAACCTGGATGAATCTTATCAGAATAATCTGCAATAATAAAAAACAAAATCTACAGCGTACCTGAAAACTCTCACATGATTTTCTGTAACGTGCAAAAATCTGTATTAACTTCAGTTCAAAATCAAGACAAACCATAAACTGTGATGCTCCTGTGGTCCAAACAGCAGAACATGTGAGCTTTGGAGGTCAGTTCTTAAAGGTTCATTATTAATTTTATACTAACTGTTACAGAAATCTCTCATAGTTCTCCTGCAGGTGTAAAATAAACTGTCACTTCAATTACTGCAGCACATTTGAACAAATATTAATTGTTATCGTGATTTTTAGCTTTCACTATTTAATAAACATTTTGAAAGGAATATTCATGTTTAAAATGTGGGAAAACTTCAAGCATGTTGAATCAAGTGTTTCCTAAACAAACAGCATATGAAATCAAATATCCCCTGAAAAGAGTCATCCTGCATTCTTCTGAAGTATTTATCATGTTGAGCAAGAACAAATCACACAAATGTTGCATCTGTAACACAAAAAAAAACTTGCTCAACCACCAGATAACGAAAAAAAGATCTGCAGTGTATGAGTGTAGGAAAGCCAAAGAGAATAATACCTTCTGGCTTAACTTGACTTCACCAAATCTCTGTTTGTGTCCAGCATCAACCCCACAGATATCCAAGACAGCAATCAACACCCAAGGCATAGCACAGTAAAAGTAGTGTTGTGTTGGTTTCAATTTGATGAGCTGTTTTGTTACAATTTTATATTTTGCCTCCCTGAGGTTCAAGATAGTCCTATTTGTATGCAAATATTTGTACAACAGCAGGAATGCATCACAACACAGAAGTGAAGGCAGTGATCTTCTTTTCCAACATTGCAATACGAATATTTTGCCCTTAAAAAACAATCATGATAAACAATTTTAATCTAAATATTGATCAAAGTAAATATGATAATCATTTTGGTTATAGATGTGCAGCCCTACTTTCAATAAAAGTTCATCAGTTTGCATTCATCATTCAGTGTAAGGGATGGCAATTAATTATTGTAGAAAATAGTATATCTAGCTTAAACAAGGGCAATCAAGATTATTCTTTTAGAATAACTTCAAGACAAATCCTGAAACTGTGAGTGTATTTAGCATCCAGACTGTCTAATAGAAGTGCTGTGCATCACACAACTTTTTTAGGCTGTACAAATGCTGCATCCTGTGCCCACGATGTCATTTCTTTTCTACCCCCACTGAACTGCAGTTAGACTGTTGAATGGATGAGAATCTAAAAACAACAGTCTACTGTTTTCATCAATACAAATCCTCTCATAATAATCCAGTGTTATATATATATATATATATATAATTACGGAAAAATGATTATTATATATGGTTTATGTCTGAACTAGACACCTCCTTGGTTACTGTTGATGTTCTTGGACGACTTTTTAAAAATTTCTTGGGATACGCTGGCAGTGTGTTACATTTGCCACAGCAGACCAGCAGGTGATGCTACTGAGCATGTTTGCACAATACAAGGTAGTTTATAATGCTACAGCTACAACACACGATTTAAATGCTGAATTTTAGACTGTGCTTGCCTTTTCAGCGATACTGTAGAGAACTTCGTCCATTTTCATACATGTTGGATCCCAGTCATGTCCAAAGCGGATCACGAGGACTCGGTCCTCCTCAGACAGGATGGCTTGGTCGACCTGCCAGCCATTGTGGAGATGAGGTAGCATGTACGACATCCTGATCGTCGGCTGTCTTAACCTGAGCAAAAAAAAAACAAACAACACATTTTACTTTAACGTAATCTAATTAGAGAGGCAATGAGAAAAAATAATAAGCATAGGATTTCTGTAAACGGTTTTGTTAGAAAAAAGATTTTAGCCTGCTGACAAGCTAGCCTGAGTTTCAGTTAACGTTAGCTAGCGTAACATAAGCCAATGAAAAGACTGAATGGAAAAGTACCGATCCTTACAACTTATATATTAAAACAATCAAATTAAAAATCGGCCTTAAACTTTACCTTTGAGCTGTAAAAATGTAGCTTTAACGTTAGATTTCTATCAAAAGTCTATCTATTGATGTGTGCCTTCTCTAGGCCTTTCTCTATATTTTCTTCTTCGTCTTCTTCCTCTTCTTCTTCTTCTTTGTTTTAATGGCGAATTGCAACCATATGACGTGTTAACGCCACCTACTGTTGTGTTATAGAATCCCTGTATCCTTGTTAGTCCCTTAAACCTGGACCGCTCTCTGCATACGACATTCCTTTTCATATCTTTGTTACTTTTCTTCAGTGATACGTTGTGATTATAATCTGTACATCTTATCTCTTAAGTTATTTCAACAGATTTGATCTGTAGAAGTAAAGATGTAGGTATGTGCTGATGTGAAGTTTTTCATTGATTTCTGGAATCATCATGATGTGAAATACATTCAGTATTTTTACATTTTAAACATTTTTCTTTTATTTATTTTTTTTTAATGGAAATTTTTAATTATTAAAAAATGACAAAAACCATTGGCTTTAATACCCCACAACACCTATGATAAAAATAAAAAATCAAAACAATTAATAGTAATAGAGCCTGGTAGACTTACTAAAAAATAGCGCTACATAAGTATAGACACTAGTATATTATACAATTATTATAATGATACCAGGCAGTTACCACTGCTAGGTTAAGTTGGTCAGGACACACGTGTAGCATGTTTGTCTGTATGTCTGTATGTCTGTATGGGCATGAGGGTGGGTTCATGTATATTTGTGTGTATACATGCACAGCAAAATAACAAAACAAAAAGATCTGATCTGACTTGGGATTAAGGGATGACGTTAATAGATTAAAAAGAGGAGTAAGGAATAGGAGATAAGTACAAATAGGTAAATAAGGGAAGAAAAAAAAAATCAAAAAATAATTTTCTCTGGGACACCTCGATTAACTATTTACTCGGACTATTTAACTGTAACAATGGCTTCGTGCCACTGGGAAAATATTGTATATATATGTAAACTTATAGTTTCCCCTAATCTTCTTCATATCTCTATCCATCTTAGACAGAAAGCATGCAACTCTTATGCAAAAAATTGCATATTTATTTAATCTCCATTAGATAAAGGTGGTAGATGTAATGGTTTTATATTAAAATCTTTAATAGCCTGTAAGCATTGAGGAGACAAGTCAAAACATTTATTGTTGTGCAATTCATTACAGTACAAATAGAACGTACAAGAACAAAGGTTCAAAGGATATAAGAAACGTTTCCAGTCTATGACATAGCAGCATATTATGGCACTCCTTGGAGAGCATTAATCATCATTGAATACCCCTAAGTCTATCTTTAATTCCATGACTACACAACACAATCACATTACTGTGGTTCTTAAAGGCCAGGTGATTAACATTGTCAGACTATTTCACTTTAAGACTATTTGGTCTATATATATATATATGACACATGATTGCTTCACAAACAATGATGATGACAGCCAATTTCACAATAAATTTAAGATCTAGGTCATATCTACCGACAACACTGTGATCATCCCTTAAAGCTGATTTAATTTGGTATGGCTGTTTTTAAATTGCACAACATCAGCCTTCAGTGTTCCAAACCTAGATCTCTGCTGAAAAGAGACATTTGTCTCCCACCATGTTGGTAATACAAGTCCTTGGCTGTAAAACCACACCCTATTAATCAGCAAAGCTGGTAGCTGGTTCAGATCCCACAATGCATTAATCCACTGCAGGCCAGCAGGTGGCACAAGGAGACACATTCACATATTTTTTTGGAGACAAAATGACTCCACCAGTGATTCTTTGAACATCCCACGATGTCTGGAGCAAACACATTCCCAGTCCATCGATATTCCATGAGGCAATTTGATAAAGTCCTGTACACTTTAAAGTCTTTAAATCCCTGAGGTGCAAGGATGCTCGGCTGGAACTGACAGTGTGGGATGAGGAACAGGTAAAAGTTCAAACTGTGCTCTTGCAGCTTCTATTCTGCAGGATGCTCCGGACACGAGCGATTCACCTCAAACCACTTGTCTATACACCTAAACAGGAAGAGGAGAACAAAAGATAACTTTTTCTCAAGTGATTGAAGGAAGTTCAACAATGAGCTTTAATACACGTAGCTAAACTAATCACAAAATATTTCTTTTATTATTTATAGATAGCTTCTTCTAAAAAAGCATTATCAACTTCATCTAAATACTATGGCTGGCAATGTGTGTGTTTCTCTAAAATGTTTCATTCATCAGCTAATCTAACTATTATACTACTTGGATGAATAATCCAGCATTTATGCTTCTGAGTGCAATTATTTGGTCATACATCTGTTGACCAACCAGTCACAGTATTGTTCAATATTTGTAATTAGAGAGATGTTTTCACCTCTTTAAGAAATGTATCCAGAGTTTTTGCAGTCATTTCTTTCACAAAGTAAGCTTAGAAAACAGTCTCTCTTGGCCTCAGTGCATCACATGACCTGTAATTGCACAGTTCAGCCTCAATGTAAACTGGCTTTAAAGCCTTGTACACTTCCTCGGGGCTTGAACCGGAGGCAAAGAAACCTGAAAACCTTCAGCACAGAGACGAGTTGTCCAAACAGAATGTGATCATTCGTGTTGGCACAATCACTATTGCTCTTTCAACCATTGGCAGTTTAAAAGCCAACAAGCTAACACACAACATAAACAAAGATCCTAGTTACTCGTATCATTCTGCTGGTTGCCAACTTGTTGCACAGTAGATTTCCCATGACTCTGCGTCTAACTAAGGCTCAAACTCGTCTGACTATTATCTCTCCAATGTTTCCTCTATGTTAACGTTAGCCATCTTGATGCTCACTGCTCTTTCACCAGTCAGCCTGGTGGTGCAAGCAGCAGCAGCAGTGGTGGGCAAGGCATGAAGCCTGTGATCGATGGAACGAAAGTTTAAAGTGAGGGGAAAAAGAGCAGATGTCCAACCCTGATGAACTAGATATTGGTCATAGCATGCTCTTACACATTTCTGGAGAGGAACATTAAGTCATACTCGAGCTTAAGTGTCTGGGAGCTTAGGACAGCTGTTCTCAGTCCTTGTGCTAGGCTAAGCTAACTGACTGTTGACATGTTGCATTTTATGCATTCGTCAAACTATTTTTAACTGCAATCTCTTCATTATTTATGGCTGTTTGTGTGTGTTCGTTACCCCTTATGGTAGATGCAGAGGCAGGGCAGTCTGGCGATGGTGTCTCCCTGCTCCAGCTCGTCCAAACAGATGGAACATTCCCCAGAGTCTTTGGACAGGATGTCCTCTGAGAAAGATGATATGGACAGAGGCAGACTGAGAAATGTGCTGCCTAACACAGCGAATCATGCATCAAATGTTCAGTTTAGTCACTGAATCCTTCATTACCATCTGTTTAACCTTTGGTACCTGAATACCTGCTATCATCTGTTCCCCGATTAGAACACGTGTCCCGTTACCGAGTGCAAATTATGCAGTCGTCAGTACTAACTTCACTATAAAATGATTGTATGTTTCAGTGATGAAAATGAAAATAAAATGGTCTGATCAGACAGACCTGAGATCAGATTATGCTGAGGTTTCCTCTCATGTCTAAGGCTGTAACCCAATAGAGATTTTCACAGTATGATAACACTCCCAAGAATTATAACTGTTTCAAAGTAAATGAAAATTACATTTCACAGTAAATGAAAATGATTACATTTATCATTATTATCACTCACATCAAATCACTGAGGAACTGAAAACATGAGTTTTTCGAGAAACCAATAAACCTTATCTCTGGAAGAACATGAGATTTTATGTAAAATAGTATTCAGTAGAATTTAATACCATTGTAACCCAATTCTTATAGTTTGACAACCATGCATATTTATTCCATAATACCTCTGTCATCCCACTTAGGAAACATGTTTACCTGAATTTTTAGCCATGACAGGCCCTTATGTCAATACCTGAGGCGAAGGAGTAACTAGGACAGCTTTTCACGCACGCATGTCAATATGAATGTTGCAGGAGAGGTAAGATAGAATTATTCAAATAAAATTTAAATGTTTTGCATGAGTAAGATGAAGAACAAAGCAATCATTGTTTGGTTTTTAACATCTGTACGCCTGAGATAAGCTAAGACACAATATGCGGACTATGAGCTGCATCTGAGCTGTATATTTATCAGTTACGAGCACGCTGCGGTGGGTGTGTACCAGCTGAAAACTGTTTGTTGGCATGTATCCGCACATGCATAGAGTATTAAAGATGAGGAACAGTCTGCTTTTGTTTGCATGTATGCAAAACTGTCAAGCGTGGGATGTCTCAACGCGCAGGAAGTGTGTGTAGCAACTGTTCTTACGTAGAACGCGTGTCTTTGCCTTTCCTGTGTGTGCACCTGTAACTGTCTGTGTTACAAACAGGTGCTCACACACTGTCAGTCCGCACTCGTATGGATGAATGGGTGCAGCTGCATCACATTGCTGGCTTGATTGTTTCATGCTGCACTGAAATACAGTTTCAGCATTTCTGTGATAATAAGTTCCCAGTCTGTATTCGAATGACTTTGTGCAACAGTGTGTACGTCAGTATCATCACCATGATCCAGTTGCAGAAACAAAATGGCATAACATTTTGACTGAGCAAAGGAAAACAGACGTGGTGGTGCAATGCCACATTTAAGTCCAATTTTGACATGACTGTACTAGTTTCTTCCTTTCCGTAAAACTTCATACCTAAACTTGACATTTAAATTGATAATACTCTGCACTCATTATATGTATTTGACAGCTATAGTTGGTATTTTATTTCAGATTAAGATTTTACATTAAATCCTATGATGATTGTGTAAAATTTTTATCGAACAGATTATCTAACAAGATAAGGTATTAATGAATAGGAATATGGTAAAAGAGTTCAGTGTTTCCCAACATGGGGAACAGGAACCACTATTTTAACTATGAGGGGCCACAAGATATTATTATGTTTTAAGAAAAGACAATAAATAAAATTTTGGTGAACAACTTTTTGCTGGTTTGCTTTTGTATACTGGATGGTTTTAACCTGACGAGTTTTAAATGACAGAATCTATGGGGGAGAGACAGCTGGTCCACAATGAGGCTTAACCAACGATGTTTCGTCTACAAGTGGATGCAGATTTGTTTAAAGTGGTCACAAAACAAAAATGTCAGGAGCTTTTGTATTATTTAGTAATGAAATGTAAATGCAACTTGAATACTGGATATTTGTGGTCTATATTTAGCCAACCTGATTCATCAGTATTGTCACAGTCTAGTTCCACCTGTTCTTGTGCATTTTTTTATACAAAAATGGGCGTAATCTTACTGTTGTAGATGAGACGCATTTTGCTGAAACACTTGAGCAGATGCTTCTCTATTTCATCCGATGCCATAAACTTTGAGCAAACAGGACAGTGAAAACCTGGGAGGGAAACACAAAGACAAGAACATGAGAACTCAGATGTGCCAACGTCTCTCTTATTACTCTTTATTGATATGTACACAACAGAGGGTGTGGAACAGTGTACATGACCTAATAACCGCATGTGCTTTCTAAATCTATGTCTGATGAATAATTTGTTACAATTTGCTCACCTTATCACAGAAACCCTACGTGTCATTGCCCATCACAAACTATCTGCAGACACGTCACTAAGCTGAAATGTATGTACGCGTTGGTAAAAAATAATCAGTCTATAATCTGACCCATATATGCTCAACGTATCAACCTTGTGCATCTTCTCAGCAGCGCAAAGATTAATAGGCCGTGTGCTGCTTGACCTGAGATAAGCTAACCTCTTGTTTAACATTATAACACCCCAGGCAACAAAAAGGACTACAAATGCATCACATATGCAGGCAGTAATTATGTCTTTGATAACTGTGGACCTGTCTGCGTCATAAGGTTTGAACATGTTTATAAGGGATGTGAGAAAATAGGACAAGCATGTAAACACAATGTCCGGCCTGCAGAGTCACCACAGCAAGGTTTTGATGTGCAAAGGTTATTAATGAGGTTAATAATGCCTAGACTTCCTCACTAGGGAAATTACCTATGACGGTAACTGGAGGGAGGGGCGGTCTAAATTCAGTTGTGTTTATTGACCATATTATGAAATATGATAAAACTGGGGCATGTGTTTTACGACTCCAACGGCAATCAGAGTTCAGGAAACACTGTATAATTTTAGATCTGTTGTCCAGGAGTTAGTTAGATGTTAAAACTCTGTTACAGTCCTGTTACGTTAGTTTGAGTGTCATGTTGTTGTAGGCTGGTCTAAAGAGACAGCCCACCAGTTACGAAGCAGCAAGATTTGTGAATTCAGGAAGTTTGTGTGCATGCGTGTGTGCTAGTGCTGGTGCTTGTGTGTGTGTGTGTGTGTGTGTGTGTGTGTGTGTGTGTGTGTCAGGCAATGTGTAACCAGCAGGAAGCTCTTATCTGCTGACCTACATAATGCACTCTTCCCTCTCCGCCGCCGGAGTGAAAAACAAGCCAGTTTTGCAAGAGGCAAAACAAGATAGATGGCAGTAAAGTACAGTAGAGCCACCTGTGGCTACAATAAGAGAACCAAAAGTGTGAAACAAAGGAATCAGTCATCCCACTGCTTTTACCATGTGCCAGGTATCACATGTCAAATGGAAAAATACTAGGCAACTGTGTATGTGTATATCTGATGATATCTAGTAGGAGTGTCATAAACATATGGTAACCATCCTACTGCACATGACCTAACATGTTGGCTCAACTCATGCTGAGTGCCATAAACACAGAGCTTAAACCAGAAATATTACAGTTATTCTTTATAAGAAGAAGAATGGCCCTTGGGCAAAAGGGTGGCATCCTACAGTTTACTGAGAACAAAGAAGATGCAACAACAACTACTGATGAGTTTAAAAAGCATCATGTGCTAATATGTCTCTACTGAAGGGCACAAAATGTACTGTAGGAAGGAAAAGAGGATCAGGAAATTACAAAGTGGAATAACTGAGAAAAAACATATTACCCTTCTGATTGTGACTGATTCCCTTTCAGATGTTTCACAGAGTAACATATGATTTGAGGTAAATTATAAATTTGTAGTGATCCATTAGTTTTAATCTTACCTCCCAGCAGGTGAGGGGACAGGTGAGCCGGCAGGGAGCCAATTAGCAACCTGTGGCCGTCAGGAGGCAGTTCACCCACTTCGTCACCATCCGTGCCATCGAGGCTCTGATTGAGTACGTGAGATCCTGACCTGCCGCCGGCCGGTATGCTGAGGCCGGAGCTGTTTGGCCCTCCACCGGTGTATCGGATCCGGGGGCCATCGGGTCCGTTGGTGTACCTAAACCCAGCAATCCGGTCCCCTCTGCTTGGGTTTCCAGATGGGAGATCGGAGCTGGAATAAGCCCGAGTTCTGCCATCAAATACTTGGCTGCTCTGTTTGCCCCCCATGTTGATTCACGCTTACCTCCTCAGGTTCTGTGTGCACTTTCAAGTTTTTTAGCCAAGACACATGTTCACAGTGAGTTCTGGAGAACTGACACGAACAAAGGAAATTGAGCCTGACACTGGAACAACCATAAAGACGAGGTGATCCAACATCTTAAAGTTTCATGGTGCGCGCTGTGCGTAAAGTGCGCACTCACTGACGCTTAAGTTAATTTCCAAATGGTCGTTTTTTTTTCTTGTCAGAGCCCTTCCCTTTTCTCAACAAAGGAAAAATGAAAAGATAAAATGTCTTCAGTTGTAATTCTTCAGTTCCTCCACTTCAGACGAGCACATTGGCGCAAGTGCTGACCCAAAGCCCATCTGGTTCAAGTTTGTTTTTGTGCTTAACTGTGGCCGTCTGGAAAGAAAAATAAAAGCAGGGCTTGCCCTCCTCCCCCCTCGTGCAGCAGTTCTGTCAAACCGCACAGAGTTCACCAGGATAAGATGAATTCGCCTTCAAAGTAAAAGTAGTGACCTTATCACACGAGATTAAGTAATTATTGATTCAGGTCTGAGCCCCAAGTAAATGCTCATGTTTAAAAGGCTGGAAACAAGATTTTTTTTTCCATTTTTAATTACTTAAATAAATTTCTAAATCATATCCATCAATTTATTGTACTTTTTGATTTTTTATGCAAAATTCTTGATTAGAGAAGTAACTACTAACAAAAAAAATTAACAGCTGTAGCCAGGTTAAATGTACAGTATGTTTCACTAAAATGTACAGGAAATAGAAATAGAAATACCAAATAGGATAATAGAAATTATTATTAGTAGTAGTAGTGGTAGAAGTAGTGCAATTTCATGAAAACACTTTGGGCTTTATTGAATGCAGTATTACACATATAAAATGTATTACCAGATGAGGAATAGGGATAGGATTTGATTTCTTCTGCTATTTCATTGTCAATTGCGTGAGAGTTTTACTACTTTGATGTGAATGACAGGTATTTTACTTAGATGTATACAATCATATCTGATGCTTTAAAGTGATAAAGGTTTGAAATAAGGTTTTCTAATTATTATCACAAAATGTGGGCATTTTGATGGGTCAGATCATTCATACTATATATTTTTTATTGTCTTGTGTCTGAAGATGTCAGGCAATTCACCAGGACATTTGCCAGTGTTAGAAATGTGTTTGTACATCTGTTTATATTTTTATGTGTACCTTTTAAGGTCCACTGTAAACTTTGAAATATTCTAAAATTAAATACACGTTGTCTGCCCAGTTTGCACACATATCACAGAAAGCAAGGAAAGTCGCTGACTTGGTGCTTTGTGCTTTTACTTTAAAGCTTCCTGTCTTAAGTTCCCACCTTGTCTTGAGCTTGACGCAGCTCTTGAGTGGGCGCGTCAGGTGGCGCGTGACGTCAGCCCCAGTAACACCAGCGGGGCTGTTGGCACAGCAGCGGGTCACCAGTCCACTCTGTGATATGGAAAGCCCTCCATGTTAGGCGCCTTGTGATCCATTAACTTGAGGCCATTAAAGAAAAAAAAAAAAAAAAAAAGACACACGCGCCCTCGGGACGCTCTGTTCACACAGTTTATTGAACAATTTCACACACATCGGAGGACAAACAGAAGATACACTGCATGATAAACATTCAAATAGGCATTAAAAAGACCAACATTTACAAGCCAAAGTAAACGGGCTAAGGATGAACCTCTGAAACAGTCTTGCATGTGGGTTTTTTTAAGTGGGGTGGGGGGGTGGGGGGGTGGGTGGAGGGGAGGGGAGGGGAGGGGGGGCCTGAAGCATTGCAGTGCACTGGATGTGACACACAACAACACACTGTGAGAGGAG
>JAQNCA010000009.1:3583187-3627492 GCA_029783725.1 Acanthurus tractus
TGTGTGTGTGTGTGTGTGTGTGTGTGTGTGTGTGCGTGTGTGTGTGTGTGTGTGTGTGTGTGCACGCCTGTGAGTGTGTCAGTGAATGTGCCCACAAAATCATAATAGTGTGGATGTAACTTAGAAGCTGCAGCAGCTGACATGCATTATATTCAAAAACAGGAGGAGGATGTTGTGAGGAAGAGAAAGTGAAACAAAAGGAAAGAAGATGGAGGATGGCAACTAACCTTAACATGTATTTATGCATGTGTGTTCTGCAAATTTGCGTCATGTATTTTGCATATTTGACCCTTCTCTCAGTTTTTTGTTTCTTTAATAAGTGGAAAGCCCCTGCTAAGGCAGTCTGCAGGACAGACCAGGCGGGGCCTGCAAACACATAACACAGGCACAGTCTGTGTGACATAATGTGTTATTGACTAAACAGACGCCCTGACTCCTGGGTCATCTCCATCTGCTCCCCGCCCTGTTAGTCAGCCCCTGTCACTTAGCAAGAGGAGGGAGCACGGCCGGTCTTGCCTCGGGAACTTTAGGGCTCACGACACCACCACTGCACCACACTGATGTAGGATTTAGTGAGCTGTGTCAAGATAGTTTGTTGCTGATGAGAGTATTCATCATACAAAATGAGTTTGAGGGGTTTTAAAGCAATTGATAAGGGGGTTTACAATTACAAATAAACTACCACGGTGTAAACCACATATTGCTAATGGTCTTTAAATGAGACTATTTCGAAGGGCAATGTGAAAGTAAAAAGGGTGTGGAGAATTCTTGGAGATGTCCTATAGCCCACTGTGAGAAAAAAAATAAGCAGGACTTTCATAGCTAACAGAATCAAATCAATATTTAAATGTGCAGATTTTGTTTATGCAGAGGCAAAAACTTTGAAGTTTCACTGGAATAGTCTGGACTCGGCCTTGGATCAGAGCAAATAACTCAAAACCAATCCCTTCAAAATAAAGAGGTTAAAATGCATCCCTTTTTAATTATTTACTAACTAAGTCTGCGGATCATCCACCTCTCTAAGTAAATAAGTCATAGTGGATTAACTATGGAGCGAATTTTCTGCACACTAGTGTTTATTTGGACTTTAAGCTCTTTGCAGCAAAAATTGGGCTTGATTGATTGAAAAATAAATAATACAAGAATCATTCAACAATTATACAAATAAGATGAATAATTATTCAGTTTATGGCCATCTCCTCTGATAGCGGGCCTACTGTCTGCGTCTGTCTGTGTGTCTCTGTGTGAGCGTTCCAAAAACAACATAATGGTCCGTGGGGCTTTTATTTTGAAAGTTACGGGCCTCCTCTGTTTTTTTTTTTATAACCTGGCTAGCTTGATGGTGTTGTGGTTCAGAGGGTTATCGCAGCTATGATGGAGGCAAAAAAAACCCAACATCGACAGAGGGGGTGGGAGGTGTGGGGTGTGCACCCAAACCGAAATGACATCATCCCCTCTCTAATCTTCGCCCAGAGTCCCCCCCTCCCTCCCCTGCTCCCCCATGTCCATCAGCTGGAAAAACCGGGACCGACCGTGACATCCCCACTTCCAACCCTCGACACACCTACAAGAACACACACACACATACACACACACACAAACACACACACACGGCTCGAGGCCCGGTTCAGGCTCACTTACGAAATTGTCGGTGCCGCCGGGACACAGCACGTAGAAGGAGACGCCGGGCTCTGCGTAAAAGTCCAGCCGCCTCTCGTCGTCCTCCTCGGCGAAGATGAGCTCGAACGGGTTACCGGAGCACCACTTCTCCGCCGCCTCCACCAGATGCTTAAACTCCATCCTCTGTTATCCGGTATGCAGTGTCCCTGGCTCCGGAGCTTGATCTCGATCTCTCTGGCCGTCACGGCGATGATGCTCAAGACACAAAAAACAGCTGATCGGACAGCAGCATCAGCAGCCTCCACTACCGCATCTCCTCTAGTGCACCGTCTGCATGGCCTTGGAGTAGAGATAACACTGTTGGTGCATAGAGCCTACCGGGTCTGGTGCTCAGCCGTTCTCAAAGCCCCATTCCTCTCTTCCTCCCCACGTTATGAAATCAGCCCGTCGGTCGCATACATGCATACGCAGGAGGACGCTGGAAAAAACGCGATGACGAACAGTGGAGTCGGGCAGCCGTCCATATCTGAGGCGCTGTATAGGTCCACTCCTGTTTCATTTGAACCTGCTGGTATCATGCAGGACGCGGTTTCACTTAATCCTTTTCGAGATTTGACATTATGCAATGTAGACGCTACTGTTGGAAAATCCCAGGAATATTATAGACTTGTGTGTATTATATTATATAGGTGTGTGGAAAAAAGACTGAGGTCATCATTAACCAATAAATGAGGCACTGAGCCGTGAAATATTTATATTTGTGTGCTCTTTTGTGCTTATGTACTCCTTTAGCGAAAGATCAGTTCACATAAATTACCAATAATAAGGCAGTTTGTAGAATGTACATACCTGTGCCCTCAGAGGATTGTTGGTTTAACTCCCTAAGGATGAGTTTACCTAAACTCATGTCTCTAAATATTCAAATTTATAAGCATTTTTCAAAATAAATGATAAATTCTCAGCACCTGGTTCACATGGGCTTCTGGGAGGCTGAAGCAGGTCTCTCCACCGATAAAGGCCACAGTATGACGCTGCTGTAGACGTTGTGCAAAGATTTCTTTCTTTTTCATCAAAGTAATTTTTTAGACAAAAGAAAACAGCATAAACAACAATAATAACAACAAAAACAACAATAATAATAACGATATTGATAATAATAATGACAACAATAACAATAATACATAAAATACCTCGGTTCTAAGACATTCCTAAAATTACTTCCCGGAAAGACTCTCAACAACTAATCTTAAACATTTCCTGCCTTCTTGAAATCCACTGGTCTACATGGACAATGTTTACAGGAATCCAGCCTGATGCCATTGTCATTCCTCCAGTCCGACCCTGTCTGTTCCCAGGAGTCCTCACCACCAGAGGGCGAGTGAAACCAATTCTCAATTCCATGTTTGAGTCGCGTCAAGCTAGAAACAAGTATCTTCAGTAAAGCCGGAATATTTGAGCGTTTTACGTCAAATAAAAGCGTAATTCGAGGACAATTTGCAGGGTGGCGATAATGAAAAAATAATGACAGGATAGGCCTCCAATCATAGTTTGAAACTATACACAGAAAAACATTTTGTGTAGATTTTTGTGTCTGAGGATCTATATGTTTCCATCGGAATTTATTTCTTAAAATATCTCTGCCTACAAAACAAATAAATGCAATTAGCATGTTATCAAAGAATAATGTTACATATAAAAAAATTTAAAAAGATTTTACCAAGGTGCCTAATCTGCAATGAGTCACTATTTGCATAAATGTGTGTATGCTTATGTGAAAGATCACTTTTGTAAACATGTCTTCCTCGAGATGTTTGGCTTGACAATGTTGTTAAAATAATACTGACATAAATAGTCTGCCTAAATTTTCCTTTACTAAAATGCTTTTATTTTGAAAGTCCATACAGGTAGTAGTTCCAGTGATCCTCGCACTTTCTTTTCCACACTTTGTCCGCTGTCGATCCCTGAGGTTAAAGTCCCGTACAGTGTGTGTGGGATCTCCCCGCGGTCAGACGCGCTCCTCAGCAGACGGCGACGCCTCTCATTCTTTTAAACAGAGAGCCTTTAGGGGCGGCAGCATGCGCTGTGCTCTGCGTAAAGGCTAGCGAGGGCGGATCAGGGCTGGACACCCCCCTGCTGTCCAGCACCCCGGGGTCGCGCTTTGTTCGCCGTGAGGAGGACCCTCAATTTCTTTCGCCGAAAACCTCCAGATTCCCTAAAAAATGGATCCTTTACAAAATGGGAGTAACGGCGAGGAAGACTCACATTGTGCTGAAGAGGAGGAAGAAGAAGTGGATCCAAGAATCCAGGTGACTTTTTTTTTTTTTAAAGAATCCAGATGTTGCAACCAGTGAAAGTGACATTGAGATGGAAACTTGAAGCTTAAAGGAAAGAACTGTCAGGATGTGTGTAATAAGAATGTTAATTACAGCAAAAACAGCAAAATAGAGACTGTTAAGGCCAGTAAAATGTATATTATTATGAATTTATTATATTACAACATTATTACAGCAATTTCACATCAACTGTAAATAACTCATCCTTGACTGAACCGGTCAGTTGTCTAGTCAAGGAATATACTGTTCTCAGGTGTTCATAAATAGATTAAAGAATATGTGTCCCTTTAACACACAAACACACAAACACACAAACACATGCTCAGTAATTTGGTAAACAGAAGTCCCTCAGTTTCACCTCAGATACACAATCTGTGCTAACCATACGCCTCCCCTCTCTCCCTCTGTGCTGTTCCATGCATGCTGTGTTGTCTGTAAACAGGGAGAACTGGAGAAGTTAAACCAGTCCACAGATGACATTAACCGCTGGGAGAGTGAGCTGGAGGTAAGACAAAACTCCAACAGTCATTAACATCATCATCATCATCATCATCATTAGTTCCTCTCCCCGCTGGGGTAAACACTTTCAGCTTGTGCTGCAAAAAACACCCCACTCAAAAAGACATGAAGTCTCAGTTTCCGACTTAAAAATTAACATTTCGCTTAAAGCGAATGAGAAACCCTGGCGGTGCTGTGGGACTAATCATGTACAGAGAAGTTTGGTGTGTCTCTGAAATTACCGGGGCCACTGCTTAGGAACAGTTTGCATGGAATGTCTTGCAGAGATGGAAACCGTCTGAGTGCGGGAGCTGCCTCTGAGAGAAAATGTGGAAAAACTGAAGCATCAAACGTCGCTCTTTGAAAATAACACTGCACTGTGTGAACGCTCAGAGCTACAAGAGGCACAACTGTGATCCAAATGTTAAATTTAATATTTGAATGGCACATTTGGTGCATTCTAAATCCCATGTGCTTTCTTCGTTTCCTTACAACTCCCTCAGCCTTAATTTAAAAAACATACCAAAGGCTTTTTAAAGAGGAACAAGGCTGTAAAAATTAAGCGAGGAACAACAGAGAGATGGATGACTGGGGTCTTTTCTCTCTGACAGCACTTAGTTGGATTTAGATGTGTGCTTGAAGGGTTTCTTTTGGGCAAAAGTAAAAACATTCCAGAGACAGACCGCAGTTTTTCTTTCTCTCAAAGTAGGCCTCTTCTGTTTCCCATTAGACCTTCATTCACATTCAGACACTTGAAACCAGCGCTGGAATATTTATAACAACAGACAGAGAGGCAAAGACTGGTTGTTTTTTTGTTTAATTCATGTTTTTAAGTTAAATACTAGATCATTGTTATAGATTTTGGTTATTTTTACCCATATGGTTCATTAGCAATCAGCTGCTGTATGCTGTGTTTTTGTTTTTTGGTGGGGTTTTTTTTTCTTTTCGCCGGTTCGGCGAAAATGTCAAGCAACATTTGTGTCAGTAGAGTCACTGATATAAATATGTACACATACATAAACAAACAGAAAGAAGGCCATTCATTGTGAGGTCGGGAGCTGAAGAATGTAAAAAAATTGCAGCTGGAAGGCTGCAGGCAGTTTTCCTGCAGAGTCTGAGGTTGATTAAGGATGATTCGCAGGAGATTCAGAGGATTCAGGAAAAGCTGATGCTGTGAGATTAAATCCCTGCTCTGATATGAGTTTTTTCACCGGGCCAACATTTAGGTAAGCCTCTCGTCTGACAAGACGGAGAAATAAGATGATGTTTGCTACCGTCATTGTAAGGGCACCATCAAGTATACATGACCAGCAGTGTGTGGAATAAACCTCACAGGCTGCATGCTGTGTCACTATCTCACATCACAGGAACAGGAAGTCAGGAAGCATAGTGATGTCACAGGAGTTGTACTTCCTGTTGCGCCCTTCTCCTTTCTCCCTCTTTTACCCACTTTTGTTCTCCTGCTTTTCTGTCAGTTTTATGAACAGGATACAGGTGCTGCTGCCTTTCAAGCTCTCCTCTCTGTGAAGGGGACACACAACTGTACACACAAACACACACACACACACACACACACACACACACACACACAAATAAACACATACATTGAAACAGATGGCCTGACTCGGTAACCCTGACTTATAGAAGAGGTGTTAACAGACATCATCTATGAATAACAGGTCTGCTGTCACAGTGCCACACTGGGCCTTATGATAGAAAATGCAGACACACACGCACACACACACACACAAGACAGTCATGCTTAGGTCACTTCAAGGGGAAATTAGAAAGACATTCATTTCCTGGAGACTTGCCCTAACCCCTGACCCCAACCTCTGACCCAAAAGACTGCTGTTTTCCAGTTGCTGACGTAGCTTTTGTCACCAGTTGTACCAGCAGCCCCCAATTAACTGATCTGGAGTCTGAATGTGTCCTTGAAAGTCAGACACTCACAACAACATCTCATCTGCATATGCTTTTAAATGGCACATTATGTCTGTAGATCGATACATTTTGAAGCTAATATGTGTGTGTCTGTGTGTGTGTTTGCAGGACTGCCGTCAGCGGTTTCGTGCCGTGCTGGTGGAAGCAACAGTGAAACTGGATGAGCAGATGAAGAGGATTGGACGAGCTGTGGATGACTCCAAACCATATTGGGAAGCCCGCAAAGTAGCAAGACAGGTAGCATAAACACACACAATGCACACACACATACACACACACGCACGCACACACCCACAAAGGAGAGCTGGAGTGACACTGAGGTCGGCAGCCTGACAGTGTGAGGGCACGTTTCGCCGAGGATTAGCAATGAGAAGTTTAAAGAGCTCAGCTTATATCTACTCAAAGGGAGCGCAGTCACGTGATGTCTATTTTTAAACACAGTCGCACCACTGTATGCTAAGATAGTGTCACACACACCAACTCAGCGTGAGGAAGAGGGATTGTCTGAGATGCAGCGAAACTGCTACACTCGCCATATTTTTCAGAATCTGTTTTGCTTCCTGCAGCATCTCCGAAGTCTGTTTTTTCATGCTCGCCACAGTCCTGCAGGTAGATGCAAAGTAGGTCAACTTTGCTAATGGTTAGCAAGCCAAACTGTGCTGTTTCCTCTTCCATGGATCCTTGGCTGTGTAATTGTTCCAGCCCCTTGAAGCTCTCATCTGATTGGACAGCAGCAGAAATTTAGAGTCCAGCATCCCCTTCCTCTCAGCTAATAAGGAAGAGGCTCGTGAGTCATTAGGAGTCTGACATTTGTGTGTCAGAGCTGAGCCGTTAAACTGAAATAGATTGTGTGTGTTTGTGTGTGTATGCATTTGTGTGTGTGTGTTCTTGCTTATGACACCTTTGACAAACTACCTGACAATGGCATCTGCTGCTGACAGCAACACGTGACTGTACGGGATTACTGAGAGGTTTTGAAGGATGATATTATGATGGGGCCCGCATACACATGAAAAGATAAGAAGCCCTTCCCAGCTTTGTGTACACAGTATGTGTGTGTGTGCGTGTGTGTGTGTGTGTGTGTGCGCGTGTACGTGTGTGTGTGAATGATCAGAGGGATTCGATAGAGCAAAGCCAGTGCAGGCCTCGGGTTAAACTGGCGTGTTGTCTGTTAATGATTTATGGATGAATATTTAATATTTAATACATGACCCATTTTAAAGGGATTCAGATGCCTACCCTTACTGACCCTGCCGGAACACACACACACACAAACACACGCACACACAGACACAGACACACACCGACACAATGTTTCACCTACCCCCACCCATAAGCCAGTCTCAGCCCCCAACCCCCCATTGTTTTCCCCCCTACATACCGACAGACTGGGGGGCGGTGTAAAGGAATTTGCCTGTACTGTCCTATCTTTTGTCCTTTTTACCCAGCATTCTCTTCTGCACCACTGCCTGCCTGTCTGTCTGGCTGTCTGTCTGTCTCTCATACCTTTCCCTCTCCCTTTCAGTCCCTCCTCTCTACCTCCTCACCTTCAATCTCTCACCACCGGCAACCTGTTAAAGGGGTAAATTTCCAGAGGCGAAGGTGCCAGACGCGTCAGACAGTATGACAGCGTCTGAAACATGAATAAAATATGAGTCATGTCCACAGTAACACACACACGAGAACAACACATGACAAAAACAAGCTTTCGTAGGTTGATATGAACAAGCTCCATGTATACAGCAGGTGACAGAGTGTCACGGCATTTCAGAGAAAAACCGAGCTATTGTTTGACTCAGAGAGTCAGACGTTGTGGAGCTCCATGACATCAAGTTAATTAGCTGATAACAGCTCTTGGTTGTTTGCATGCTGTCGCTTGCTCAGAAGGCTTTTGTGCCCCAAAGATAATGGCAAATAGTGTTCTCCTTTTAATGTATGTTACTCACCTGTTTGGCTGTTTGGTTTTTTTTTTTTTTTGCAAATGCAAAGAAAAGCAGAGAATCACATGGTCACTGTGACAACACTGTGAATAAACGCTAACCCTGCAGAAAGGAAGTGTGCTGCAGCGCTGGTCAGGAAGTCCTGTGTGGGATGGGCACTTGTGTGTGACTTTTTAATCTCTAAATTGACAAAAACCAGCGGTGCACCCTCACCCTTAAAGTAGGAATTCCTTCTCTGCTCCTAGCTCTTGGTTTCTCTTCATCAAATATCCATCATCCTCCGTCTGTTTTCCCTGCTCCTCCCCTCTTCTCCAAGCCTGGGAAATGGGTCATGATGAGGGACAAAGAAGAGAGATTCATCTTGCCAGTCAAACCAACAGATTATACACAAAATGCAACTGTTATCGTCCAGCCCCCTTTCTCTATCTCTTCACCTTCTTCGACAGTTGGGCAGTTACAGATAGCATATCTAAGCACTGTAACAGTCAGGTATCGCCAAGATACCAGCCCGAAAGACACCCAGCTTTTGAATTTCCAACCATTTGTGTGAGACGATGAAGACCTGTGCTCGCTTACGTCACTGCCCGAGCTTTTATCATAAACATGTCTGTCTGTGGCAGGAGGTCATGTTACAGAGGTTAATGTGGCAGAAAGCCCAGCAAGACCGTGAGAAAAAAATGTGCAACAGCTGATGAACTGCGCTGACCTTTCGGGAGTGTGTTATGGTCAATCTGTTTAGGTTCCCTCAACCCACTGAACATTATAACATGTTTGAGCCAACTGTTTTAGTTTTATACCCTGTAACTGCACTGTTCGTGTTCATTCTCTCCACTCTTATTAGACACAGCAAGTACCTACTGACAAAACTGCTTATATCTCGTTGGTCTGGATCACATTTGCCCAGGACAAATTGAGTACTATAAGCAGATGGTAATTCTAACTTATTTTTCCTTATTTCATAAGTCTGCTGATTTATGAGTCACTCTGATGACAAATGAGCTACTGTGTTTAAAAGGTTGTGCAAAGCCACTGGCCTAAACGTTATCTATCCAGACAGGCCACACTGGCAACCAGTTGGTGAACATTTGTAACCCTTATTATGCAAAGAGTCAGCTATTTTATTTAGGAGCCGGCAGAGACCAAAATGGAGAGTAAAAAAGAGTGAATATTACTCTTACACAAACTCAGTGGCCAGAAACATGCCTTTAAATTAAGGCTTATGTTGCTCTAGGTCCAGGAATATGTAAAATGGGTTTGTTAATGTGTTCATCATAATAACTTTAAAACAAGAGAATGTTGTCTAAAAAAGTTTTTGTAAATTCCTCGATTCCTTTTGTAAATTCCCCCTTGAAAAGATAGAGAGACATAGGCCAACCATGTGCTTAAATATTATTATGTGCTAATAACCATCAGACAGGCAGCGTTTTAGTGTCAGCTCTCTTATTAAGCGCTGAAATTGAGCATGTTCAATGCACAAAGTAATACAGGTTTTGTGCAGGTTTTTGTTGCAGCTTGGCTCATATTTTCTTTCCATCTACTTTTGGGGAAACGCCTAAACAAAACTATGTTTGGGGTTTTGAACAATGTATGTTAAGGAATGTGAAAAGTTTTGCAGTTTTAAAATGAATGGATGGCTTTATTTCAAGGTTAAAATGGCCATTTAGCTGCCACAAGGGCGCACAGTAAGCCATTCAAAATGAACAAGAATAGAAACACAAAGTGGACCAGCAAGTTTGTTTCTGTTTTATCGCACAGTCAAAGCGAAGAACAATACAGTTGAAGGTGCACTCTGCTGCCTTTTACAAGCCTATAAACACACAAGAGACGGAACTGTTGATACAAGCAATGGCAATTCGCAAGAGCTTACATGACTTTTATATATATTCAAATTCACATGTTGGATGTTGCAGTGTTTATTACAGCACAAAAGAGAAACAAAGGAACACATCGCTTATCTAGCGCTTATCTAGACAACATAACAAGAACTTGTGCTAAAGAAGTCGCGTATTGTTCCTTTAAAATAAGGCATGGGACACACTAAAAAACTTACAGCGCATATTGTAAAACATCATAGGGTTACACATCACTGACAACAAGTGAGTGTTGCAGTGAACAAAATGTACTGCAGCCTCACACAGCTTTTAAAAGACTAGGGGAATGTATCAGTGTCACGGCCTGGTGTTGCACAATTTAGGATTACTCTGACACATGTGAAATCGCTTGCCAGATTACTTGGAGCAGCATTATTCACAGTTTGAGGACCTTTCACCAACTGTAAAGCGTCTGAGTTTCTTCAAATTAAAATCTGAGAATCTTTGGAGGAATTCAAGGTTTTTTTTCTTCAAGTTATTTTTCATGTTTGATATGCAGATAAAGAGCATTCTAATAACCAGTGTCATTATCAATATGTGTACTATATGTATGTATCACAGCCCCAGATAAATTCCATGCTGTTGCTTTTTCCCTAAATAAGACTCTTAAAAACATGATGTCCTGTCAGTTTATGTTATACTTTAAAGTAAGGTAAGATGTTTTCATCTGGGAGTCCCGGTGATGTAGTCAGCTCAGTTTAATCTTCTTCCAAGAAAATGGTCTCCAAAGATTTACAAATTATCAAGCCTACAAATTTTAATTATTATTTTTATCTTATTCCGAGGATTTGATCAGATTTACTGTAACGACTTAATCTTAACATCCGGACAATAAAGTGACCTTTAAGTCGTGCTTTTTGGAGTGGAGAGAGTGGGTCCAAATATGTCCAGCATGATGGGAATAATCATTCCATTGACTGTGACTGTGACTGTGGGCAGAAGAGCCCACTGACAATGTGTCAGATTTTCATAGCAACAAAGCGTTTGTTTGTGTGTTAGATCAATGCATGCTTGTCTCTCTGTGCACGTGTGTATGAGGCCGCCATGCAGAATCTCTTTGTGACTCTTTGGCTGTCAGAGGGTGTCATATCTGTGGTTTCTCTAAACACACTGGCACACACTGGATGCAGCACGAGGATTATTGCAGCACTCATGCCACACGAAAACAAACACTGGGCCAACTTGACAGTTCAACTGAACCAAACTCATAACATCAAGTGATTTAAAGCTTTCACATTATTATGATTCAAACTTTCTATCAGCAATTTACTTCTCTGAGAATTAAGAGAAACCTACAACATACCAGTTACATTCTACACTTAAATCTGATGTAATTTTCAGGCAGGATTCTTGCTTTGACAACGAATGTGATTTTAACAACCCCCTCTCTGAACTCCAGGCCCAGGTTGAAGCCCAAAAGGCCACTCAAGAGTTCCAGCGGGCGGTGGAAATCCTGCGGGCAGCGAAGGAGACCATTGCCCTGGCAGAGGAGAGGCTGCTGGAGGAGGACAGCCGCCAGTTTGACTCGGCCTGGCAAGAAATGCTCAACCATGCCACACAAAGGGTACGAATGTGACGCAAGAAGGCTAAAAAATTTGAAAAGGTTCCATTGTAATGAGTAATTCGTGCCTGAGGATGAGGTTTAGACCGCCAGTGACGGTGGTCATCACGAAAGTGGAAGTAGTCATTATGATTTTACCGTCATTATTTGGCTTTTGTTTTGTTTCTATGATGGAAATACCCTCTTTTGTTTTTTGTTTATTTCTTCAGGTGATGGAGGCTGAACAGGCCAGAACACGCAGCGAAGCTGAACACAAGAAAACAGCAGCCAACTACAATTCTTGTATCAGCCACATGAGGCAGTTAGAGAAGAAACTCAAACGCTCCATCAACAAATCCAGGTCTGTGCCATTAGTTCCCTCTCTTTTCCCCTCGCTTGGGCCTCGCTGTGTGTGAGTGTGTGTGTGTGTGAGAAAGAGGGGCTGCGTTTATGTCATCTGATGCAGTCCAGATGTTTCATATGTTCACTGTGCAGTGTTGGGGTGTACTGCATTTGTAAGAGCCAAGGAATGTGAGCGCTCACAGAAGAGTGTTATTTCTACAGCAGTTTTCTCCAGTGACACTTGGTGTTTCTCCTCCCATTGCCTCACTTTTTCTTCCTTCTCTCCCCCTGTAGGCCATATTTTGAACTAAAAGCCAAGTATTATCTACAGCTTGAGGTATGTATGTCAGCAGGCTTTTAAATAATTTAAAGTTAAGCTACTTCACCACACTTAACCAAGTCAAAGTTCTGTAGTTTGAACACTGTTAGCCCTTCTGCATCATTTAGATGATTAGTCAGTCCACCACATCTAAAGTGAAATATTTCAAATTCCTTAAAGCTCCCCTCAGGATAAATTGTAAGAACTTCATTGAACTTTTAACTTTCCACCTATTACATCATTAGGACAAAATTTTAAGATGCTTGTTTTATAATCAGATACCCACTGAACTTATGACGTTTCCACCCACTCAGATGTGCTCTGTCCCTGGCAAAGTTAGCATAATACTTTTGTTAAATTAAGATGGCGAACATTGTAAACAAAAAAAAAAATGCCTGCTCATATCTGCATGTTAGCTTCGTTATTATGAGCTTTACGCTGACATTAGCAAAATACCATTTGTGTTAGCATGGCTGTGGAGTCTTTGACATGTTAGCTTAGGAAAGAAAGCACTAGCCTTGACTGTGAAAATGTAAAGCTCACTTTGCTATGTGAATGCTTATTTTTAATATCAGAATGTATTATAATTTATATGTTGCTACATTTTTAGTAAGCAGGCGTGTTAACCAACACACTGTGTTTGATTTGTGCCAGCAACTGAAGCGTCTTGTGGATGAGCGTCAGGCCAAACTTGCAGTTGCTAAGGCTGAGTACCGTGCAGCGTTACGTAACCTGGAGACCATCTCTGAAGAGATCCATGCCCAGAGACGCTCCCTCGCCATGGGAACCAGGGAGCAGGGTGTTGGTGCGGAGGGAGATGGAGGCAACGAGGATATTGCCAACTTCAAGATGGAGTCGGATGGTTTGTCAAGTGAGCATCATTTAGGCTTAGGAATCAACTTTCATCCACGTCCTCCATCACATATATTATGTTTTTGTTCATGTCTGCACACGTGTATGTCTGCATGTTTAATGTGCATATCTGTGTGTGTAAATGTGTTACAGTGGTGTCCGTATCAATTGACGAAGAGGGCAGTCACAGTAGCAGCTCCGAGGAGGAGACCGACACTCACTCCACCTCCTCACCGCGAGCCATACCCTCCTCGCCCTCCTCATCCTCCTCCCATCCTTCCACCTCTCTTTCCACCCCCCTAGACATGCCCGGCCCTTTCCCCTCCTCCTCACTTTACAGCCCCTGCTCCTATCTCACCTCCTCTCCCCCCGGCCTCTCCTCCTCCTGTCCTGATGGCCTGGAGTTAGCGAGCCCCTGTAGCTCTAATGACCCAGACTCAGTGTGTGGTTCTGGGCATGCCTCACCTCTCCTGGGCCCCCGCAGCCAGTGCAGTGGAGCTTCCTCTCCAGACTGCGACCAGGAGAGAGGTGTGTGTTCATCACATCATTGTCTAGGCCTGTGTGTGTTGACCTCAGGTTTAAATTTTCATCTTTCTTTTGTATTCGTGTGGTGCAGCATTGAAGGAAATGTTTTTAAAAATATGCTAATGAGTACTCCTTTTAAAAGTTTGTTTAGAAATTTAATGTCAGTTAAATGTCAGTGAGAGCAGAGGTAGTTTTAGGACATGACAAAAGTAGCTTTGCATGAGGACTGAAAGACAGAAGAAACAGCTAGCATGGCTCTATTAAACATTCACATAAATGCGTACAGCACCTCTAAAGCTCATTAATTAAAACTGTAATTAATGAGCTGAACAGGTTATCAATCCACCCAGAACTTTGGTACAGCTGTAGTGCGAGCGAGATACAGTCAGTGAGCCCAGGGGTTTGTTTTGTCCCTGTACATGGACGATTTTATCAAACCTGGCATACTCACTGTAAAAACAATGCTCCTGGTGATCACTGTGCAAAAATATTGTTGTTATGCTTCTGTTTGTGTATTGGTTAAGCTATGGTGTAGATGTCAGACAGCTGAGCTTTAGAGGGAGGCTAAACTTTTTAGAACTTTGAAGAGAGCCAGGCTGACTGTTTCAGTGGCTTTGTGAGTCTCACTGTGAATTACATTTGCATTTGATATAGGACTTGCTTAATAATTCACGGTGTAGAAATATCTAAATAGTGCTTGATACAGTACCATGTAGAGACTTAAGTCATAAATTGTAAAAATTCTTTAACAGTGAAGCATCATACAATGTGAGCTCACAGGCATTAGTCAGTGTCTGTCTAATGATACGGCTTTGTCAATATTAAGCTAAAATTAATGTTGCACACCTTTAACTTTGGTCGTTCTCACACAGAAAAAATCACAAATTTTTCCAAGAAGTATTGATTTTATTCTTTGGGGGGGATGGAAGAGCCCCTTAAGGGCCTTTTTAATTTAGAAATAAATCTGCAGACTGAAACCCAAAAAAAACGTGATCTGAACTGTCCTAATTAGGACAGTTAGGTGAACTCAGCTGAGGTAAAGGGCTTCCCATAGTCCACCAGAGTAATGCCGACATAAATTAGTTTTTATAGTTAAAAACATGTGCAAAAAAACCCTGCATATGATTTTCAAGAGAACTTTGTTTCATTCAGCAAAAATAAACTGGTGTATTCTTGGTTTAATTTCACATGTAGGTTTAACATGCAGGTTTATTCACCATTGCTCACCCTCTGGTTCTGTGTGTGTGTTGTAGGCGACAGAGCAGAGGGAGCGGAGGCCACGGTGGAAGCCGGTTTGAACAGGCTAACCTTGACCGTAGCACAAAAGGAGGAAGGGGACTCCGAGGATGAACGAGATCCCTGTTGCATTAACCCTGAGATTTCCTCTCCCGCCTCGGCCACTACCATTCTGCTACTCAACAGTGTCTAATGTATGTTTTTCAAGCTAAAAATCCCCCTTCCCAGCTTCAAGCTTCAAACTGGAAGACATGGAGAGGAACAGGACAAAGGGCGCGCTCCTAGCTCCAACCAACCTGACATCACGTCTCCATATTGTCTAAGCATCAGATGGTGTCGTATTAAAGGTGCTATGTGTAGTTTATTTGAACATCAGTGCATTGTTGTCAAACAAATTGTGAATACATAGATGTGTTGTGAACAATGAGAGCAAGAGGCGGAAGGAAAGGGCTCTATTGGTGTTATTAGTGCTAGGTTTTTCAAAAGACTACATTTCCCATAAACCTCCTGGCATTCTGTTACAAAGAGGATCTTGCTTATTTTCACTGAACTGATTTCACTGGCGCCGTTACTTTCAAAGAAGCAACATGTCTGTTGTGTGCCATATAGAAGTCTGTGTTGTACTGTACAGCAAAATGTATTTCCTTAAACATACTGTAGAGGCTGTCGGTCCTCTCAACAACAACGTCACTTGTCCACATCTTTGTACTGATATATCAACGTTAAACGAGCATCGGTGTCAAAGGTGCTGTATGTCACATTTTAGCACCAATTGCCGCACAGCTGCTTGAAATTCTCAAGAATTTTTGGCTAAAGTCTGTGGTTGAATCTGTTTTAAATCAATGGGTGCAATTTAACTGATGGGTCATAATATGTCATCCAATCTTCGATATATTAAGGCCTCCTATGGTCCAGTGGTTAAAATCCCTGCATTTAAGCCACTGCTGCCCAGGTTAGATTCGCAAAATGGGACCAATTTAATGTCTTGTAGTCAACAATCATTGTGCTGCCAAACACTATTGTGCTTTGATTGCACGGTTTAGAAATCAACTATGAGCATATGAGACTAAATTGGACACCTACATAGCATTATAATTGGGGCAAAAATGTAACATATATGAGCTTTAATAAGAGATGTTTTGTTTTTATGTGAACAGTGAACTTGTTTTTTGGTTTTGTATTTCCACAAGGATGAAAATGGGACAAACAAGCTATGGGACATTGGATTACATCTTGTTTTGTCTGTAACTCCTAAATGTCTGTTTGAAATGTAAAATTCTGGAACTATTATGAAGGAGTAGTTGTTCAGGAGGAAAGTGGAGTGCAAGCAGAAAGCTGAGCACTAAAGAAGAGACTGTATTCAGAAAAGACTGAACCTTTTCAGACACAAATGGTCTTTCATTTGGATCTGTAAATAAGTGAGTGAGTGAATGTATTCATGAGTACAGCCCTCAATTTGAGGTGGTGGTGATTTAGGTGAGCGAATGAATGAATGTTTTTTTTTGAGTGTGAGTCTGTTGTGTCGTTGTGTTTTAGAAATGCCCAAATACTACCCTGTAGTAAAGATATTCTATATTTATACTCCTGTATTCTTGTATATAAACAATGTTTTGTCGTTACTGTTTTTATTGTTTAACACAAAATAAGCAATAAACATGAGCTACATGTAACTCATTGCGGCGTTTTGTATCAGTTTTAGACATTGCCTGTTATCATTTAAGGTGATTAAGCTAGATACTGGTAATCAAAGTCTGTTTTTAGGAAAACAGAATGAAACTGTTCTATTAGAGAAGATATGTATTTTGCTTGCTCTAAACTTGTGTTTGTGTGGGCTGTTGGAGGAACTCTTATGCAATAGCAGCAGTTACAGGAACCTCTGATCACACACAGATGCCCTGTGCTGCCACAGAAAAAGTGAAATGCCTACTGTGTGCGCTAAAAATTGCTCACTCAAAGAAATAATAAATTGATTTTTTGAGAGATACACCGATTTGCTCTCTTTCACAGAGTTGGAGGACTAAAATTGATAGCACTCTTAGAGTTCACTCTTAAAGACAGGAAACAGGGAAAATAGCTAGCCTGGCTCTGCCCAAAGATAACAAAATGAGCTTACAAGTACCTCTAATGTTCAGGAAATAACATGTTGTTGATTTATTGTTTAATCTGTATAAAAAATCAAAGCACAAGGACAATAATTTGACATTTTAAAAAGGGTATGTGCATGACTGTTTCTTGGCTCTGAGCAGATTCCAGGAAGTTATTGGTCAAAAGTAAAGATATAACCCATGAATAAGCATATTTCTCAAACTACAAAATTATTTAATTAAAGTTTAATAGAAAAATACTCCCCAGCAAGGCCTTAATAGAAGAAATATTACAGAATTCAACAACCAGTTGCAGCCACTCAATAGAGGCCTAAACCCATGGACTGAACGCAAATATTAGCCTGCTGTATTGGAAAGAGATGGGTTAAAGGTCTGAAACTGCTTTGTCACCATATTATTAACAAAACTCTAAGTTATGGATTAGAGGGGAACAACTACAATGGATTGTGGAAATGTAAATCACATGCAACCTTACTGTAAATCAACTACATGTTTTAACTTCTTTCAGTCTTGACCCTTGACCTGGTCACAGATACTCCAAAAATGCGACTTGACATGAATTTCAAGCAAGTTTATGCTGTGTGTTTATTTACAAACTAATGGAAGGCTGTGTTCCTCTTCCTCTGTCTTTCATCTGTGCACTGAACACACACTGACTGTGTTTATGTCCTGCTGGCAGCAGCTCAGCTGTTGCAGTGTTATCTTGTGACTGAAGTTAGTGCCCTGGAACTAAGTTCACTGCAGCACAGGTTTTTTTTTAACTCTGATACTCTGTCTGCCAGTCATTTCTCTCTTCTGCCTGTCTGCACATGCCTCTGGGAGCATTCTGCCTTTCAATTATGCTGCATCCTGTGATTTCAATATCCGTGCCAGAATAGCACTAGACTCAAGTCACACAGAGCTTGTCTGTTTTCATAACCAGATGTCCCTGTTCTGTAAGATGCTGACATCTAGTGCTGAGATTGGGTTCTGTATGCATCCTGAGGCTGTTTGGAGCTCCAGAGTGTAAAAAACAAATCATTACTAGCTTCTTATTCATGGACTCAAGTAACCACTTTGTGCAGCCATATGTAGTAATGGATTGCATTTACAGTGTATATTGTTTTTCTAGTCCAGCCAACCACTCAAAATGCCTCACAACACAACTATTTAACCCAATCACACACACACACACTCCTACACTAATGGCAGGTGCTTCCCTTAAAAAAAAAAAAAAGTCCAACTTGCTCAACAGGAACACACACACGCATGCAGGCACACACACACACACAAACTCATTAACGGGTGCAATGTCCTGTAAGGGGATGGCCCGGTCTACCTCCTGAGCAGCAGCCATCCTCGCTGTGCAAGCAAAGTTTTTGTTTCAACATGTAGTAACAAATCCTAAAATCTTTTAAAAAAAAAATCACAGATCCATAGAAGAAAAATTCCACAACACAAAGCACAGAATTATAAGACAACAACTTCAGCTTCACTTCTGTAGGCTTGACAGATGAAATGTTAAGAATCCTCACTTAGCAAAAGTTTATGTGCTGCTGTTTATTAATTATTTAAATCAGTGTAATATTAATGTTTTACAACTAAGGAATATTGTGTTTATCTCATCTTTTAAAATATGAAATATTTTACAATTTCTTGGTGATAAAAACAAAATAAACAATATAGGAATAGTCTATAATACTTTTAAAAGTAATTTTTTTTAATAGTTGCCCAATATGTTTTGAATCAGTAGCCTATCTTTAATAATAGCCACATTTTTATTTCCTCTTTACAAATATGCAGCATGAGTTGCTGACCACACAGAACTGCGTTTGGCACTTTAGTGATAAAAATATATTGGTATTGTCATTTTAAAAGAACTGGAACTAACAAAAATTAAAGAAGTTTAAGTAGTATGCTGATTATTATTCTTCATAGCTAACAGTAAAAGAAACCGTACCCTACAGCAGATAATGGTGGAAAAAGATAATGAGTAGTTTTTGTAGTTTTGTTTTTGTATTCAGCAAAAAATAAGAAGGATACAACGTAGGAGCTTTTGCTTAAAAATATATGAAATTGAGTAACTTGACACATGCTGACACTAAAATGTTAATATTTGTTGAACTTAAAGTAAATAATCAAGTAAGGTCTGCTATGGTTTAAAGCTCCTGCAGAGTATTCACTTTAATTTGCCTGCTCAGCAAAGTCCTGCTGATGGCTTAGGTGTCATAAAAACATAAACGTTACCTTGACCCCTTCAAAAGACCTAAACTCAACACTTTGTATTCACGAGTTAAAGCGATATTCCTGACTCACACTCTAGTATCTTGGCACTTTTTGACATTTTCCAAACATTTATAACTTATAGCAGAGTCATATAGTCATATGACACAAATCACATGATAATTTCAAAAGTAAAAGCCATCTCTTGTATCTGATTGGAGGACAGATTTCAACAACACTGCGTGATTGGTTGAGAGAGTATGTATTGATTCGCGGTTTGGACGTGCAGGGTCATGGGTGTTTTTCTTCTCTGACTGCTTTATTTCCTGTATTTCTCTACTTGTATTAGACACAATGCGTTTGCACATTGCTGTCGTTCTTTTGTGGGCTGTTTCAGGTAAGATACAGCATTTAATTTTACACATCGTGTCTTCAGTTAGCATGCCAGCGACATGCTACAACAGCAGCTAGCTAGGTAACAATGGTGTTGTAACATAAGTAAACGGTGGTCGCTTCGCTTCATTCTTGCTATTCTTCAAGTAAAATACTGTCAAATACTCTAAAACTGTGTTGAGAAGATAATATGAATGTCTTCAAACAGTTATAAAGGTGTATCTGCTTCTGCCTCTGCTGAATGCAGAGAGTGGTTAGAGGTTAAATCTGTTTACATCAAGTTATCTCACTTTTGAAGATGTAAGGATGCATTTTAAAGTTTGGCTTATGATATCTGAGTTTGGTATATGTGCAATACATTATCCAACAGTGTAATGACTTATTATAACAGTTGTCATAAGTATGTCTGTCGCAACATTGTACGTTTAGCTGCCTCTTCTAACCGAGTGAAAAACAATGTGCAGGATTGCAGAGTAAAGCTCATATTGAACCACGGGAAGTTACTCAATTGGCAAATTTCCCCAGAAACTCAGTCATAAAAATATTAAATTGATTGACTTCTGTTGATTTTATATAAAGAAAGAAAGAATCAGCATTGACTGAAATAGACTGACTGAAATAAAATTTGAAAGCAGACACTTGTCCACAGTTTACCTCTCATAACTATCTAGTAAGTAGTTTGATCTTTTAATTGTATTCATTTTAATTTTTCCTAAAGGTGCTGTCTAATTTCTTAAGAGACTTTAAAGTGCAGTTTCTAAGTAGAGATCAAATAAGGGTGGTGCTCTGTATGTCAGCATTGAGGTCTAATTTAAGCTGTGTTTACAAGTTCAGGAGCGTATGGGGGCATAATAAATATTGACTGTTCCAGCACTGAGAGTTAGATCCAGGACATCAGAGTGAAAATCAGGCCTCCTAACTGCTAGACCATTACGGACCCTCAGACCGCATCATAAACACAGTGGTTCATTCTGTGACCCATCAATCAATTGTTCTGCAATCTGTGATAAATTGTTTCATGCAGCGCCTTTAAGAAATATTTGTTTGTTTTCAGTTGCAAAGGGAAAAGCAGTCCTTCCCCTGCCAGATTTTGGAAACAGCTATCATGTCAAAGGTAGGCAGTGCATCATATTATACATTCAGGCCTCTTTTTCCACAGAACTTAGCTTCATTACATAACTGTTTCATGTTGCCATTTCAGGAGTGATTTCCCTGCCTTATGCTGAAATCAAGGAACCGTTTGAGGCCTGGTTGGACCAAGCAGCGAAGTCCAGCCGGATAGATTACTACCATGGTGAGAAAACCACCTGACCTGTGGCTGATTCTCTTAAACCTGACTCTGTATTTTCCCTGCTTAGCTGGATCAGTGATATGAAACCGAGAGCTTGATGTGTTGAAATAAAGTGACCAGAGCAGAACAAATGCACTCAGTGTATAAACAAAGAAGTGAAAAAGAATGAATGTGCACTCTTGAGGGAAATTCTTCTGTTGACTCATGTTACATACTCATGTGAGTCTGAAACTTTCTGTGTTGTTTAAGATACCTATGCTGTGTATTTTGTATCCTTACCATCTCGATGTGGTTAAGTGTCTGTATCTAAACTTCTCAGTTGCAAATACTTAACACTTTTTTATAATCATAAATGAATGAGGAGCTTAATGGGGGCAATTTATGGGCAACCTTTGTGTCAAGTTCTGAATGTGGTAATCTTATCGTGTAGCAACTATGTATGTAACTTATTTTTAACTTATTTATAACCAAACAAAGCACTTATGTTGTCAAACACTTATGTTGTGCAGTACTTGGTTCTAAGCTTAACTTAAACTTGCAAACAAGCAAGTCGAGCTTAAGCCAGGCAGTCAAAGCTAAAACAGGTACATGACAAACTGTAGCAGCATCTTGTTGGTAGTTCAGTGATATGACAATGAGAAGAAGAAGCTTTACATTTGGTTTATGATATTGTCTTTAACCTACACACTCAAACACAGTGCAAACAGACTTTCATAAAATATTAGTCAAACAAAAGTTAAATGAAAGTAACATACACCTTCAGGTTGGGAAACATTTATAAAACTGATCAGTGTGAAAGTGGTAAGGCCAAACAAATGCTAAGTACCTAACAAAATGAAGCGTTTACTGTATTTACATGGAATTGCACACTGATATTAAAGGATTTAATAAAGTCTTACTCAAGCATCCATCACGCTCATCATCAACAGGCCAGGTATCCACCTACCAGCTGGAGGCAGAGCAGCAGTGGGGCGTTGCTTATAAAATCACTCCTGAGACCACAGAGACAGAGCTGAATGTGATGAAGTGTTTCCAGGCCAATGGAACAAAAGATGAAGCTGTCACCCCGCAGGCGGCGCTGCCTGATGTGCAGGGCTTCCAGGTAAGTGTGGGTTCAGTGTTTAAACACTATGGGTTATTTTATTGCACCAGAAATAAATTACTTCTTTTCAAAAGTATTCTTTGTTCCATTAAATTATTAAAATGACTAGATTTTAAGTGTCAGCATTTGTTTCTCATGGTGTTAAATATCATCAGTCATAGAAACAAGTGAAACCCTACCGGACATGCAGCCTGTTGAATTCCTGTAAAGGGGCTGCAGGTTTTCCAGACAGTTTTTTACACCCAAGTTTTAATGAGTGAGATTCAGGGCCACTGTGCAGAGACTCTTTTTAATAGTCTTTTAGTCAAGCAACAATGCAATTTCATATTGAGATTGAAGCCTGGGAAAACAAGGCTGTAAAATCATTATAATTATTAAGGAATAATCCAACAATCATGCTTTGCTTTAGGGAAAAACGAAATTAAAGTGTAATTTCCCTCCTTAGTTCCTGAGGATGGAGTATTATGGAGGCTCCTTGTGTGAAGTTTGGCAGAACGTGACCACTGTGGGTTACAAGAAGAACACATACACTCTGTGGGTGACTCGTTCAGAGAGAGGAGCAGATGGAAGAGAAGACCCTGCTGTCCCGCTTCATTATGAGATGATGGGATACAACACGCTGCTGGGGTCACATTATGACAAATACTTGGTGGACTATAAAGAGTTCAGCACTCATGTGGATCCCAAGATCTTCTTGCTTCCTGAAGGTTTGTCCTCTGCTGTGGATGCGTAAATCAGGAGACTGTAGGAAATTTTTAAATGAAGAAAACAACTTTTTCTCTTGTCATTTTTTTCCTCTGCAGGGATGAGCTGTGGGGGATTTCCTGGCCCTGGAGTAGAGCACCACATGTTGGCCAATCCGATGAAAGATCTCATCCACACCTCAGAGTCGGGCCACTCAGAGCGCATTTTCAACCATTTCAAGGAGAAGTTCCAGCGTCAGTACAGAGATGAAAAAGAACACGAGGAAAGGCAGCACGCATTTGTCCATAATCTACGGTGAGAGAAACATTTAAATACAGATGAGTTGTGATGCTGAAACACTGCGAATATAAAGGACACGAGCCTATTCAACAACAGTCCTGCATGGATGTAGGTGAAGGTTTGACAGAAAGGGATTCTCCTGAGCTGATGGCTGTTTTCTTTCTACTGCAGGTATGTCCACTCCAAGAACAGAGCAGGGTTACCCTTCGCTTTGGCTCTGAACTCTCTGTCTGACCGCACTATGTCAGAGCTGACCACCATGAGGGGACGTAAACGAGGAAAGACCCTAAACAGAGGGCTCCCCTTCCCTGCAGAGGTTTATGAAGGGGTGCAAGTACCTGACTCACTTGACTGGAGGCTTTATGGTGCGTAAATACAGTTTAAAGTGTTAACTACACATGCATCACCCTGTCATGACATCCTAAGCTTTTACCTCAACTCTCTCGCTCTTGTAGGCGCTGTGACCCCAGTGAAGGACCAGGCCATCTGCGGCTCCTGCTGGAGCTTTGCCACCACTGGAGCAGTAGAGGGCGCTCTCTTCCTCAAGGTAAAATTTCTAAAAACCCAGCTTGCATCAGAGTGAGTGGTTACATTCCAGTGTTTTCAATCAACAGGACGACCTGCTTATGCTCTTTGAAGTCACAGATGTTTGGTAAGGTGGTTCATCTGTTCATGCTGAAGGTGATTTGCATTGCGGTTACGTTTGGGTTGATTAATTATTGACATCTCTCTGGATATGTGAGAGATTATAAGTTTTCATTTTGAATATAGCTCTAGCTATAAGGGAGTGGTTTATTTAAGATACAAATACAATGCATAAAATGAAATGAAAGAGCACAATATCACTCGTCAGATGTTTTATATCAATACATACATTTAAAAAAGGCATTTTTGTGGTAGAGTGAGTAAGGTTTAAATACTGTAGACATTTGTGTAAAGGTTCAAATGTGCAGGATAGCATTATTTTGTCACACCTTGTTAACATTTCATGTTTTGAGCACGTATTCAGTCAGAGCAGTCAAAGCAAATTCTAAAAATAGCTCAATCTGATCCTCTTTATTTAAGGTGCAGTTGATTTTGCCTCCTTTAAGTCTGAGAAAAGCGTCACTGTGAGTGAAAGAAGTCCTCCCCTTCAGAGTAGTGGCAGGTCCACAAGAGGGTTCATTGTGCCACTCTCACTCACATTAGACAGACTTGAGCGTGTGTGTGAAGAAATAAGCGAATGTCAGCTTTGGCTTGCCTCCACCCCATCCACGGCACAGCTCAAAGCATTCTTTTTCCAGTGTTGCCGAGCAACTTGGTCCAAACATCGGATGGTTTATTATAGGATTTGATGGCACCCCATTGAAGTGACCAAATTCTTTGACTCTCTCGCACACACCCTTCATGTTTTCTCTCCCCCCCAGGGCAAGTTGCTTTCTAATTGATTAACTAATTGACTTTTTAAAATATTTTGGTTGATTTCAGCTCAGCTTTTAACACGATTTCCCCAATGAAACTAATTTAAAACTCAGCATTGTAGGTTGGGTACCAAACTTTGCAACTCGATACTGAATTTTATCACAAACAGACCCCAGACAGCTCTTCCACGCTAGTGCTCAACACTGGAGCCCCCCAGGGTTGTGTCCTCACCCCCCTCCTGTTCTCTCTGTATAGCAGTGACTGCATCTGTCTCACAAGAGGTACAGAGGTATCCACTGCCTTACCACCAAACTGAAGGACAGTTTTTATCATCAAGCTGTAAAACGTCTCAACTTATCCTGAGCGCTTAAATGTATAAAAGGAGTTTTTGTGTTCATTAAATTAATAATCATTAATTTAAATTTCTGTTTTCGTTGTAGCATAAGGGTACGGCAAATGCATTTCATTCTGGAGTCTTGTGATGTAAAATGACAATTAAATGAATCCTGAACCATTTAGAATTTGTAACATTTATTTTTGAAGTATTACAGTCAACCTCAAGCTCATTGGGTTTGCTGATAATGAGCTTCAGGTGACTGTTAAAGCACCATGTGATGAGGCTCTCAAACTGTCCTCTGTGCTCTTGTAAACATTGTCTCTGAGTGAGCATGTTTCTCACTGGAAATTGTTAACTAGTATCATACATGTAAATATAGCGATAACTTTAATTTCACCAAATTTGTGCTTATATACATGTTACATGCCACAGAAAACTTCAAAGATGACAACTTCACAGTACTAGATTATATATATTCTAGTCCATTTTTTATAGGATTTTCTTTCTAATCTTTTAGTTTTTAAAATGTGACAATATTCCAGCTTTTAAAAACCACCAAATTTACTAATGTGATCTTTCAGTTGTCAGTATAATAAAGATGTATCCGTTCCGCTGTGGATGAAAACTACACTAATTGTGTGAGTGTTTACATGTACAGTTTGATTGGCCTTGCATAAAGTACTGTTGTGAAACCCCAGCAGTTCATCTTTGTGCCTGTGCCAGCACGCGGCGCAGCAGCAGGAAGTGACCTACGTGATGTAACACCTCTCAGGCCCCATTGGCAGCTTCACAAACAGAGCCACTCTCCGGGGGCCAATTTAAAAATTTACTTCTTCCTGATCTCACAGCGTCTTCTTGGCAGCCTGTAAATAACAGCTGGTGCAAAAATGTTCATTATAAACTTCAGTGTTCAATCCGTTTGGTTGTCTTTTGTTCTTTCTGTAATCTTCACACGACCTTTTGTCTCGTTTTTTTTCCCTACTAAAACCCTCCTGGCCATTTGGTTGAATTTATTTCCAGAGGTTTGTGTTGTGTAAACATACCAAACGAATAAAACAGATTGTTTTGTAATTTGGAAAATATAATATATCCAGACCAGAGCAGGATACTAACCTGTATATGGACTGTAATCATGTTTTCCTCTCGTCTTTCAGACCGGCTCCCTGCAGGTTCTGTCCCAGCAGATGCTTGTGGACTGTTCCTGGGGTTTCGGTAATAACGGCTGCGACGGAGGGGAGGAGTGGAGGGCGTACGAGTGGATCATGAAACATGGAGGCATCGCCACCACAGAAACTTATGGAGCCTACATGGGAATGGTGAGAAGAAAAAACCTTGGGAGACGCCCATATTTTTTTGGGAAAAAAAAAATTATCTTTATTTACACGGAACTAAGGCAGTTGTTTATTTCTGCCAGATTGACCTGGGACTATTTCCCTGAATCATCAAAAGGAATGAAAACACACCTTTATTCTCATCAGACATTTGAGCTAAGACAGCAACACTTGGGCATTTCCTAAATAATTACTAGAGTTACAACTACTTGTGAAACATGATTCCAACTGTCTGCACATCATTATTTCTAATGAATGTATATTAAGGAACCCTTTACTGGAGCAATGTGCTCCTTTGACATGTCATCTTCACCCACAGGTTCACAGTTCAGCAAACATACAGAAATTAACGTCTCTGTAAACATCAGCTTTTTAATGGTTAAAAGTAGTTTAATGAAGAGCAGGTTTGCATCATCATCCCAGTGGGAGTAATTTACGAAGCTTTGTCCACCACAGCATTTGTGTTCACTATCTCCACTGCAGCCAGAGGAGTATCTCAGGTTATTTACTTCCACCTCATTCATGTACTTTATAACACAGACACAATGGTTTCTAGTTCTGCTGCACTATAGAGTCCAGTACTACATTTTCTCTTTCCCTGTGAACAGAACGGATTTTGCCATTTGAACACATCCCAGCTGACTGCAAAGATCCAGAGCTACACCAACGTCACATCAGGAGATGCAGAGGCTCTGAAGGTGGCGCTCTTTAAAAATGGGCCCACAGCTGTCAGTATTGACGCCTCACATCGATCATTTGTTTTCTACAGCCACGGTGTCTACTATGAACCTGCATGTGGTGAGTCTACCTCTCACTGGTGCACATACTTCCTGGTTTCCCTGTACAACAACAGTCTCTCTGTAGTTAAACGTGCGCCTTGTGTTTTTCCAGGCAACACCACCGATGCTTTGGACCATGCTGTGCTTGCAGTGGGATACGGCACCTTACAAGGGGAGCCATACTGGTTAATAAAGAACTCATGGTCCACTTACTGGGGCAACGATGGCTACATTCTAATGTCTATGAAGGATAACAACTGTGGCGTCACCACCGATGCTACTTATGTCACGCTGGCATAGATTTGCCTGTTTCCTCTTCACATACTGTTAATTTAGTATGTTCATGCCACTATGTCAGTGCCTGGGGATGACACATTATGTTTCATGTGTTTTATGTTTGGTTATCATATCAGACTGATCTGCTTGGGAATGATGATGTGTTAAATGTTACAGGTGAATGGTGTCAGAGTGGATTAAGATGCTGCTAGGGTGACCAGATGCCCCAAATTATTCACGATAGTCCCAGTATTAGGAGCCGTTGTTCTTCTGGAATCTAGAGTCCTGCTCTGTTTTTCCCTGAATTAGACAGAATTAGAAGTTTTCAGTTTGGAATAATTACAGTCACAAGTACTGGTCCTTGTGAACAATCTTTTGATGTTGCCCTCAGATAGGCAGCGTTTCTGCTCTTCATTAGGTACTGCAGGGACTGCAGAGGTACAGCCTTGTTAACTATGAAAGTCTGTCGCCTGCATCAATTATGGCTGTTTTTAAGTTTTGTTTTTGTTTTATTCTGCTTGTTAGGCCTTGTACAGTGGTGCTGCCAATTGACTTAAGCTGCATCTACTCTTAACTTGAAACTCTTTCTCTCATGTGCATTAAAACGATGGTGGAGCACCTGTCCAGCTCATACCTGTGTTTAAAAAAAAAAAAAAAATTGCCATCTTCTTTTTTAATTGTGCTGTTTTCTAACCCTACTGTAGCTCCACTTGCTGAGTGGAAGAAAGAGTGAGTTTTCATGTCAGCCTCAGTGATTCACCTACCGCCTGTAAGGTAGCAGTTACAAAGTGTGGATCACTGCCACCACTGCTTTGCTTGGTTTTCTCCATCTGAAGGATTTCTGTCACCAAAGCTTTGGCCAAAGCAGCTGTTTATGTCCTGAAGTAGGAAAGGCTTCGACCTATTAAGAAAACATGTCCACAATTACCGGACAAAGTCAACTCAGAACAATGTGTAAGTATTCAAAAGGGGCAGCCAGTGGTGGATGAGTCACTGATGGGCATTTTCATTTTTTACATACACTATGTGTTACACAGTCTAGACATTTTTAATCAAAAGTTATTTTAGTAATTTGAGAAACGTTTTGTTTATACTGATTTCTGATTGCATACCCTTCTTTGAAAACTGGTCTTTATGATGTGTCATTCCGGCATAAAATGGAAAGGGATGGTCAGGAACGCATGATTTGCCATTTGGTTCACACCAGCTCCTTCTTGTGTGGCACTGCTCTGCAGCTCATGCAAACCAGCTGTTGGTCTTCATCAGCTACAGGAAGAGAAACCAGTAAGAGGTTAGAGGTTTTTAGAGAAGTGAGGTTGTTTTGCTTTTTTTCATGGTGGCAGTGTCTGCTGTAGTTTCCCTTTGAAATATGATCATTATTGTTAATGTCAGGAGCACATTTGCATATGACAATCCTCTCCTTCCTCCCAAGCATGAGAAATTTAAGTCCAACACTGAAACCAGTTGACTGGTGGATGGGACTTGTGACAAAGTCGTGTCTGGATTTGGAACATTTGGAAATTCAAGCGTTAAGTTCCACAATAACTGCTTTCATAATCTGAACAAAACTCCGCTTATCAGGCCGGCCAGCATCTGATTATCTTTTTCTTACTAGGAAAATGGGTGTGTGCACTGGTGATGCATAATTTTTGCCTTTTTTTTCAGTGGTTGAAAAAGTTGCATTATCCCTCCTCTGCCTCCCCTCTGAGAGGACATTGCTGTCGTGTATCGTCTCATTCTTGTGCCATTGAGTGTTTTCCTTGCACTGCATAATCCTGCTTTTCTCTGTTCGGATCAACACTTCCCTGTCCCTTTTTAAACCACTCTTACTCAAACTCCCTGATCCTGGTAACGTGCAATATGGTGTAGAAAAGTATCTTACAGGAAGTCTGTTGTTTCCTGTGTCGTGTGTGTGTGCCTGTTGCAGCAGATACCTCTCACACGTGTGACAATTCTTCTGGACTGTTAAACACTATTTATGAAACTTTTTTCCCTGCCTAACCACCTCTACCCCTGCTACACTTGGTACCAGGATAATCATAGATAAATAAGTTAGATTGGTAGGAAAACAGGATGAGAGGAGTGCAGAGTGTGCGGAGGGTTGGAGGGAGGTGTGCACACTGCCGTAGTGTTCTCACAGGCACGGTGGGTGTGGCAGTTGGTGGCATTAATATTAGCTACGTGTCAGAGGACACAGTAGTAAAGGAACCACAGGAGCCACTTCTCCTTCCAGTTGACGAGTTTTAAATTCAGTCAGAAAAATTCAGGCGTTCAACTGTCTCATACCAAAACTTCCTCCTTGAAGAAATCCACAGCCTGCTTCCCAGACACGCAGCTGCTCCCTAATTGGTCAACATGTACTGTATTTTCTTTGCCCCTTTATCTTTGAGATTTGGATAAGGTTCCTATTTTTTTGCTTTTATTGGTAGTAATTCTAGGTGATCTTCCAGCAGTCCCTGGCCTGCCTTAGTTTCACATCAATTATACAAAATCCCCTTTATTCATACCCTGGCATTTGCACAAAAACAGCTGATAAGTAGTTAAATATTAGTTTGCAATTCTGAGGATCATAGTGGAATTTCCCCTATCAGAAAGACTCCTCTGAATTGAGTATCTGCTTGATTGGACGCTGTCCTCAGGCCCCCAGAAGCCTCTATTTTCAGGGAAGGTTCAGGGTCCATGTTCAGCTTTGAGTCCATTATCTGCTTAGGACGAGCATCCTGTTCAGTACGCCAGAGTTTTGGCGGCATTTCTGATATTGAAGAACTCACAAACAAGAGAATGTCTTCCTAGTTTTTATTCAGACACTTGCAAGTTGACACATGAAAAGTTGTAGTCTGCAGCGAGTGAGGAGTCACCGTCTGAGTATGTCACTTTCTCAGTGAGTCTCTCGCTGGCCGGTGATGTTTCACCAGCAGCAGGTTGCAGTTACCACTTCCGCCTATCTGAGAACATTGTCTCATACACATCTAGATGATGACATTAGAGAAAAAACAATCTGTGGTACAGACATGTTAACAGTTTCATATCTAAGATACTCAGCTCCAATATGAGCAGGCACAAGACAGTTTCAGTAGTTTTTCACTTTGATGTACAAACTGAATTGTAAACATTTCTCGATCTGAAAAAACAAGAGTGTTATGTGCTAGAGGTTGCAGGGAAACTACAAAAAAAGAAAGGGTCATTACATCACAGTATCAGCATTCTTAAGCAAACTCTACTGGATTCATGTTGAGTCAAATTAAAACAGTCATAATGACATAAAAAAAAGGTTGTGCAAAGTGAAGTGTCCCTTTAAAATATTGATTTTTCCATTTTGAACTTTAGGCTGCTTTACGATTATCACAGCTAATCAAATGAAACTAGAGAAAATAAAATCTTTTGGTTATTAATTACGCATTGAAACAGGACAAACTAACCCTTAAATATGAAACTACAGAGGCTTGAATTTTATTGCTATTTTAGAAACACTTAAAACAATTAGCATGATCATTAGAAAATGATGCATTGTAATTAGGAATGAAAACAGTCTCTGCTAACACATGGGCTGTAATTCGTCTGGGTTTCTCTGCTGTGGTTGAAATTGATTGGTCAGCATATTATTAATTTAGTTGGGATAGGAAGACAGATTAGCAGTCTAGTCTAATAAGCCTAAGCATGTTCATAAGAAGGTCCAGTCTGTTATAAATCTATCATAACATTAATGTAACGGTATGCAAATAAATTATTAAATTGACATAGATATCTAAAAAATTATATCTTGAAATGTTAGCTAAATGACAGCTCACCAAAACTGTGGTGCCCCCCCCTCTGTGAACAAAATAAGAGGGATGAGGATCTGCCCCGTCATCACTCTGCTATCTGCCCCCAAAACCAGTATCTGTTCACACACCACAGAGCGACGCGGTGACCCTTCATTCTTTCGTAGTGTCCTTGGAGAGCACATGTGACCGTGCCCCCCCCCCCCCGAATTTAACACATTCTCATCTGGTCACCATAGATGCTGCACAGTTTTCAAACCACATCAGATTTGCTTTTTTGAAACAGTGTTTGGTTTATTGCCGTTGGCACACAGCCACAGCGCCTCACATGAGTTGTACATTTTCTGACACATTTCCACTTCTTCTATGTCTTCTTTATTGTTTCTTTCTTACAAATGCACTGGGCTGGAATCAATGCAATAAAAAATTGAAAAAAATCTCCATCATTTGGCTTCTGTGACATCTCTGGTCGATCTAACACACACATGCTTCGGGCTCCAGCAAGGCCCCTAAATCCATGCAGTGACATAACAGGTTATTCCCTCCACATATAGATTTTATGAATATACAAAGCGTACAGGTCCCACATTCTTTGTTATCGGTATTATAGATTTTGTATAGATTTTAACCTGAGCAACATAGTCTATAACATGACCTGTGTGTATGATCCATGCTCTTATGATGTAGTACTTCTTTATATATTAAACAACAGCCCTTAAACACATATCAAAATGTAAAATTTGTAAATAGTAAACAGTTCCAAGTCATCATAACGAGTCACTTCACATCTAAGAATAATGTAGTTCAATATAATAAAAAGATCAAACTTACAAACAATGCTAGAATCAGTTCTTCACATGCTGATCACAGTCACATCCCATAGTTTCCACACATATCTACAAATAAACTACATTAGTCCAACAAAAGGCTACATTAGGCATAATAAAGTTTACTAGCACATGCAATCCAACTTAAAGGTCCAGTGTGAAGGATTTTCTGGGGGGGGGGGTCTAACTCTGGAATGTTGTAGAAATGAAATATAATATTTATAGTTATGTTTTCGTTAATTGTAGGTGTGCTGGAGAATGCTGGAGCAGGCTGCAAAAACTCCCTGATTAGATCCAGCAGCTTAACATTCGTTATTCGTTAAATTTCCAATTTAAGTAAATCTTTGAGTTCAGCTTATTTGGCTATTAAAGCAGTTCTTAATTTGATTTTACAGGAGAGAGAGAGAGACAGAACAAGAGTGTGACATCAGGTGACTCCTACAGCATGTGAGTTTGGTGCATGCCACATGAGCTATTTTTAACAACTGTGGTTTGATTTGGAAACTGCTACTAACAGCTATCAAGAAGAAAGAAACTAGAGAAAAAAAAGTCTGTTGAAATTGTTGCAAGCCCCACATTTGTGCAAGCAAGCATTTGTGCTGTAGAATGGTGCAATGAGTGTTGTCCAGTTAGGAGGTGCCTGTGAAGGTGCGGCACTGTCCTTAACTCTGAAATGAATTAATCAGATTGCTAAACAGGGACAGATAGACAGGAAAATCACTTAGTTTCTTGGCCTGCTTTCCCTTCCACTGCAGCAACAAACAGACAGGAGGGAAAACAACAGGAAAGTAAAAAAGGGCAGTGGAGTGATAAGAGCTGCAAACTATAAACAAACACTTTACAGACCTCCATCTGCAGATTTCCAGTGAATACTGTAAATGCTCAGATTTGAGTTAATGAATAAGGCTGTTTTTTTTTTGATCGAATTTTTAAGCACCTCTGCGTTGTTCATGCACTGTGGATTTTTTGATGACAAACTGAACCAGCATCCTCTCTGTTTTTTGAGACCTGTATTTTCATTATGAAGAATGAACATTTTACATCTGCAGAAAGAAGCGGGTCCACTTCCACAGAGTCCCCCACGATGCACCATTTTTCTACAGCAGCTCAGAATGGAAAAATCAAACATTGGCCCTTAAGGGGGCCTTTAATGTTTTTAGCAAACTTCTGAGCCACCATAGCTTCTTCAACTTGTTGAGAAGGGGAAGCTTAGCAGAGGAATATTCAGTCACGTGCAATCTGCAGCTTCACCGCTTGGTGCAACATAATCCTGCACACTGGACCTTCACCTAGTTTTATTTCTCTTGGCTTCAGAATTAGAAAAAAAAAAGAAAATGAGGCAGTTGCTTGTTCAGTAAGATGCTACAAAAGTATTCAACAAACAGTCAACAGACATGGTTCACTTTTGTACAAAAATACTGTGCTTTTACTTAACGCACAAAATGTTAGAAATCCTTTAATCCTGAAAAATATGACATCCTAACAGTTGTTGCCCAACGGGACCATGTGTGCCAGAGGAAGTGGCAGCCTGCCGAGGTTTTTTGTCCAATGTTTAGAAACTTGAGCTCTGAGGTGATAACTGTAGATTTACAGGTAGATACAAGTATGCAATCTCAGTGTCTGCAACATCTTAAGGGTAACTCAGTTCTTTAAAATACATAAAACAACGTCTTAGAATTGTAATAAAAGTGTAAAACTATAAGAAATGCACAAGATTGCAAAGGACAAACATTTATTCCTGACTTCTCCGGCTGTTTGACTGCAACTTGTAAAAAACGGAGGCTGTTGATTTGTCTGCCAGCAAATGTGAATGCCTGCTTTGTGCATATTTGCATGCACACCTGTATGCTAGTTTGGTGACTAAAATGTGTTTGGCTTTTTTTGCATAGAGCTCTTAATCAGATATTGCATAGAGGATGTTGTTTGTGTACTGTATCTGGTTGCAAAGTTGTAACTGTGTGGTATGTGATTAGTTGAAAAAGAGATTTTTATTACACACACTTAGGTCTGGCTTGCTAGATGTTGTAATTCCTGCTCCTCCTTGTTGTTGGCTGCTTGGCTCATATTCTCAGACATCTCAGAGTTCTCCTTGTTGGAAGGCGGCCTGCAGGAGACAAAACACAGAGTACACACTGAGCCGTTCACAGAGCTTTGGGTCTATACGAGGGAGCAAACAGGGCAGGAATACTTTCTATCCTATTCAAGGTCATGGAGACATCAAGGACACATTAATGACACAGCTGACAAAGGGCTCACAAGTGTCTGAGAATGTAAAGAAGCCGTGATAAACTGAGCTTTAACCTCCAACCTAAAAAAGAAAAAAATCCCAGCCTGGTGAAAACAGAGGTCACATTGTTGTACCTCCTGTCCCAGTTCTCAGCGTCCTCCACTGTGTCAGGAAGAGGCCTGTCAGCAGTTTCAGGCAGGGCCAGGGCCAGGACAGCACCGATCAGCGGGGAGATGCCAAAGATGAGCAGAGGGGTGGTGGGGCTGTGGTTATAAAGCATATTTATAGTGGGGGCCAACACACCGCCCATCCTCGCAAACATGCTGGAAACGCCAATCCCTGTCTGCCTGTAGGTGCACAAAGAAAAACAGCTGTAGATGTTACACATATAGAGAAAAAAAATCACTTCAGGAATCAGGTGTGTAAATTCAAATGTAAAGCAGTGGTTCTCAATCAGTGGGGCGGGCCCCTCTGGTGGGCCATAGAGCCTGTACAGGTGGGTCAGAGATCATCAGGGGGAAATATGGAGTAAAATCAAGGTAATTCAATGGGATATAAGCAGGGATATAAACAAACAAGCGTTTGCTGATGCTATCCTTCTGACCTTTATTTCACTAGATTTAACATCATGGGATGAAGAGGGTCTTTACTTTTATTGGCCTCCAAACGCCTTTGACCTTGTGAGTGACTGAAGAAAGTTTGAGAACAACTGCTGAAGATAAGATAAGTCTCACCGAAGCACCGTGGGGAAGATCTCAGCAGTGTACACATAGATTACAGCAAAGGAAGCTGTCATACCAAACTTCCCCAACATGGCAAGGCCAGCCGTGACACTGGTATGATCTACAGACAGAGAGGAGGGGAGGGGGGGGGTCGGATTATCAAAGCCATGACATACATTTGTCCATCACTTCTTGTGGATGAGATAAAACATGAAGAGCCAAGGTTTGTAGGGTTTAAAAAAATAGGTCACTCTTCTGTCTGAACACAACAAACACACAGCCTCTGCCCTACCTGCAGGGATAGCAAGCATAAGCAGACAGGCAACCCCTCCAACAGCCAGAAATCCACTTTGTGAGATCCGGCGACTCCACGGCAGGACGAGCAGGACGAGAGAACGAGCCGGGATCTCAACCAAGCCGAATATAAACTGGGTCAAGAAAAGGTTTGTTCCCAGCCTGGATACACCCAGCGAGAGCCCGTAATACACCAGCACGTTCACAAACCTCAGGTGTCAACCAAGGAAAATGGAAAAAGACAGAAGAAATTGGTAAAAATTAGTGTAGAATTTAAATTTGTACCGTGTAAAAACATCATAAAAGAAAAGTGCATACACCAGCACAGAATTTACCAGATATAGAACAAGATGATTGCCCTCTTCCTTATCTGAGGTGTTCGAACAAGATCAATCGCTGAATAATTTTGCTTCCCTTCCCCTAAAATCTTCTCAACCTGTAAACAAGAGAATAAAAAACCATAAGAAAAGAAAGGGCTGTGAATGTTCTTCATTTCTGTATTTTATTTCAGTGAAAAGTCAAAAATGAATTCGAGAAGTCAAAGCCTGATATTTCTTTTCCCTCTCAACTATAAAGCTTCATTGTTGTCCAAAACTATTAAAAACACAAAAATGAGTCACAATGTGGCACTGAATGACATGTTCCTATCGTGCCACAAACACGACAATATATAGGAACAGTTTATTTTGAAGTTACCTCACATAAACCGTCCTGCTGCCAGAAATACTCACCAGCACACTGAATGTGTAATGCTCCACAGCTGCAGAACACTCCCCTGCAAATGTATTTTTAACTAAGTGCATTTACTGAAGATTATAGGAGCTACATGTTTTGGGAAATTAGTGAGACTTCAAACTAGATATTTAGGTTAAGAAGAGTTGGAAACAATGATACAACTGGGAAATTTGTTTAATAGCTTTTTCATGAAAGTTTGGTAAGAATGCCAATAACAATCATATCACTCTGTCACATATAAAGCTGCAGCTGGCAGGGATGTTAGGCTAACTTCACTAACTATAATTACAAGAAATAAGAGGAAACAGCCCGGCCCATTTTGAATGTAATAAAGCAAAAACCTCCTCTGATTGTGCACAGTTAAATAAATGAGATGTTACTGAATACATTTTTGAGAAGTTGGTAAGCAGATTTTGTTATTTTTAGACTGTTTCCCATCTTTGTGATGAGCTAAACTGGCTGCTGGTTGGAGCCTAGCTGGTTTCATTTATACTTATTTAACTCTCTGTGAGACTTACACTTATGGTAAGAAAACAGATTAGGTACCAGAATAGGAAAGTTGGGATGCTTTGAGATGAATGAATGCAGTTTGCTTTGGTCTTTTTAATTATTTGTTACTTAATCTACAGGAAGTAATATCATCTTTATCCATGAAAAAAAGATCTGTCTTCAATAGCTCATTCTAAAAACACCAGGCAATCAAGAGAGATGAAAAAAAAATAATCAAGAGCTCAAATGGCAGGAGTGTCAGGTGTAACATTACATAAAATTAAGAGACACACCTGTACAGCGGGTGGTAAAACCCGCCCGTTAACAAGAGCTGCTTTGCGGAGAAGTGCAATGGCTTCCTCCTTCCTGTTTTTGGTCAACAACCATCGAGCAGACTGAGGAACTACCCTGGCAGGAGAAAGACAGAGCATACAGCAGACAGAGAGAGAGAGAAGAGAGAGAGGACAGGGGGCAAAAGAAAGAGCCACAAACAAGGGGATTGGAGGACAGGAGGATCACAATGAGGGCATTCATGTACGCTTGTCATAGAAATGCATGAATACACAGTGGATCTAATGTTCATTGATGTCCATTAAATTTCACACCATATGTAGAAGATGAGAAGGAAGCCGGGGGCAGATATTGCCAGTTGCAGCTTTCTCCAGTCTCGTATCATGTACGCCATGCCTGCTAACAGCATGTAGCCCAGACCAAACGCGTAATCAGTGATGATGCCGGCCAGCATGCGCCTCTTGGTGCACGTCCACTCAGTGCCTTCGGAAAAAACAGGGCAGGTTTTGAAGGGAGAGAAGAGGAGAGGAAAGGAAAGGAGGAATCGTGGGGTGAGGGTTAAACTGAGGTGGTGCCTTGGAGTTTAAGGTAATGGAAGGAGTGGCAGTGGTTTGTGTTGGGGTGGGCAAAAGTAGCACAAAAAAAGCATGAGAATATTAAAGTACAATATCTGCAGGGCTGATAAATAAGTAAACAAATAGGACCAATGATGAACAATTGTGGCTTCTTGAAACATCCATTTGTTATGTAGTCTCCCTTTTCATATCAGAGGAGTCCAAACTTCTAATAGTGTAAAGTGGTTAATATCTGTTATAATTAGAACTGACATATCCCTTGCTTTCTGACTACAAGACTAAGAGTCTATCCATGTTGGCAGCTCTGTGAGGCACTTAGGTACAACTATGCTTTGTCAGTGTGCTAACAAGCACATAGTCACAATGCTAATGTACTGATGTTTAGCAAGTATGCATCAGTTTTTCCATGGTCCTTCTTGGTTTGGCATTTTGGCATGCTAACATTTGCAGATTAGCACTGGACACAATGTAGCTGAGGCTGGTGACATTGCCATTAAGAATATTGGGTCAAAAACCAAAATACTGAGCAAAAAAAGTATTGGCCAGATGATGGCGCTGCATAGAAAGCTGCAGCATTTGATCAAAGTCTTAGGGGTTTACTCTCTAAGGACCATGAATGTCTGTAGACATCTCTCTGCCAATTCATTACATAGTTCTGAGCAATTCTTTACGTCACAGCACTAGTTTGGCTTAACACCATGCCTTCCTCTTAAAATGTCAGTGTTTCAGATTGTGAGATCAACAGCCTTGTTTAGCTTGGTGAAAATATATTTTAACAATATTTTCATGTTTTTTAGAGGGTCTTAGTACCAAAGAGCTGATAGAATTTTTAAAAAGTCAATGTAAGAGTTCATGCCCAACCCTTTACTCTGCTTTATCCAAAGTTCCCCAGAAGCACATTATATCGTATCTAAAAATTAAAATCTCCCTGCAAAACAGCTCTGACAATTAAATCTACAAGAACTGTTTGACAAAGCTTTGTAGAGAGAACGAACTTGCCAGGAAATCTTTCATTTCAAATCTGATAGAAATCTCATTAATCCGCCTCTGCAAATCTCATCTGATCTTTTCTCAAGAAGACATCTGATGTATTTTTTTTATTCATGATATCCACAAAATACCACCTACTGTCATTATACTCCACCACAACACAGTGCCAAATATAATTTGTGCAGTTTCTCAACTGGTGATCAGGTGATCTTCTGCTTTTGCCTCTGCAGTTATCTCACATCTCATCATGCTTGTGTCTGAGTGCGTTTCTGTGTTTTCTTAATACCAAGCACAAAGGCATTGATGATGACTCCGGATATTGTGGTGCCAACTACAAAGCGAAGAATCACATAGATGGGGAAGTTGGGTGCAAATGCCACAGCGACTCCAAACACAGTCTGCAGAGCAATGGACAACAGCAGGACGAAGCGTCGGCCGTACCTTGCACAGAGAGAGAAGGCGTGGACATGAGTTTGCTCTCCAAGCACATGCAGAAATGAGTGCATCAGTGATCCACTGACTGTGAAAGGGTGGGATCAGGCTATACAGGTTGATATGGAGCATTAGTGTGTGGAACTTTAATGATATACTGTTAATGTGATACTAGTTTATATTACTTTTTAAGGCAAAAACATCAACAATAAGATCAACACAATTGAAAAGCAACAGTATGAGTCGACTGAAGCATCATGATGTGTCAGCCGCCCTACTTACACTCCAAATGTATCTGCCCATGCAGCCATGCTTGGATGTTGAGGATGTGGTTGTGTTTTCTATCTGTACAAAGTCAGAGGTTGTAGGCCTCTAGGCTAAGAGGGAAAAAGCAAAGCCTACCTGTCAGCCATGGCTCCGAACACCACAGATCCCACCAAGAGTCCTGACATATAAATAGACGAACCGAGACTGTTAAGTCCAGCTTTGTCGCACACCAGGTCCCACTGGTAGGAGCATGAAGCAAACAAATAGGAGGGGGTGTGAGTGTTGCATACACATGGTTGCAAAAAACAGACCTGCCAGTGTGCAAGAGTTCAAGCAGGACTAAGTTGTGTTTCTGTGTCTCTCAGAAATAAGTCAGTGAGGATGTTTGAAGTTTTTGATGCGCTGTAGTACCGAGGCTGAGGTGGGCAAAGCCACTGATTCATGAAAATGAAGTCTGACCAACCCGATGCGAGTTATGGGAGATAATGGGAATGTGCACAAGAACAGAAAGTAATAGACACAAAGATAGCCTTAAAGTGGGTCCTGCTTTATATCCTGAGTTCATCAACATCAAAACAAAGCTTTATAGATAGCAGTAAAACGAAAATGCTTTTGTTTTCTTGAAGAAAAAGTTGAAGACAAGAAACTCAATGAGCCCTGCTGGTGATGTCTGCTTCTTATCAGTTTAATCCAGCTTTGCCTGTTACTTTGTTTATCTTCCATTATGTCACTAGACAACATGAAAAATGTATTCTTGAAAACATGAGGATTACCTTAATAATTTCAGATATTTTGGTGCTGTAATGTTCAATTTATTAGTCCTATTTTTTTCGTCTTCCTTAAAGGATTTTAATGAATTGTGTGCTATCAGGCTTAAATTAAACGGATAATTCATTATTTTTTACAGTGAAACAGCTGATCCAACCTGTTTCCATGCAGGAACATGGACACTTTTCAACTATCATCAAACGCATCATGCTTATGTTTGCACATAAGCACCTCACTGTACCTCGGTGACCGTTGTACTCAGGAAAGTCTCGGTGCTGTACTCCCATCCGCGGTCACATGGCACGCGCTCAGTCCGGTTACCCTGCAGCAGCACATCGGAGGAGAAGCAGGAGGCATCCGAGAGGCTGAAGTTCACGCTTAGTGCACCGGGGTTCCAGGACTGATTTCCGCCCTCTGAACTCGAGTTCTCCCGGCAGTGATGAGGCGGAGTGGCTCCTGTGAAGATGCTCACCATCATGTGGAAGGCGAGGAGGATCTGGGGTAAACAAATCCATATGTACAAGATTTTCTGATATTTGCCAAAACCCCCGATGACGGAGAGGATCTGGTCGAAATTCATTCTGGGAAATATAGGTCAATATGGAGAAAGGCTCTCTTCCAGCGGATCTGGAGGCGGAACGCTGAGTGTAAACAACCACCGGAGAATAAAGGAGCTGTGGTGATGCTCAGAGGTGTCATATAAATCAAACATGTGCTACCGCGGTCAGTCCAGCCGCAGTCTACCAACATGCCTTACTTTCAGCCGACCCGAACTGACCCGAAGAAAACATCCTCCCGCAGATACTTGTCACCTCTCTGCACACACGAACATCCAATCTCCACCATCAAGCGTTCACACGGGTCGATGAAACACTCCTGAATCAGTTTAGCGCTCAAAGGTCCGACCGCATCTGGAAACCAAACAAGTATCTGCATCAGCTAGATGCTTTAAAAAAAACTAAATGCAGAACAACCCTCGTTATTGCACTTTTAGAAAGTGAAAACCGCGCATCTAATTAAGTAATTGCCGGTGTTTTTTTTTTTTTTGACGCTCTGCCGTTATTTTCTGCACGGCGCAAATCTGGAAAACCCCGCATCAATCGCAGCTGGAGGCGCCGATGGTGTTGTTATGTACCCTATCCTTTACTTTATGGGGCAGGGCCATTGCCTCATTACAAAATCCCATAAAAGACGCTCCAGCACCAGTCTCACAAACACATCAGCGACGCTCTGAGATCCTATTGGCGGATTTTTCAGAGCGCTTGTTTTTCCACCTGAAAATCATGTAAGCACGAATCGCACATGCTGCCATTCACCATGCCGAGTTAGAGTACGCCTTTGTTTATTTGTGCCACATACAACGCAAATCGCTTTTCATTTACGACAAACACCGTGCCTGCTGTCCTCTAAGCCCCTCTGCTGCCATCTGCTGCTGGAAGATGAAATTACAGACTCCTCTCCTCCTGCCACAGTTCACAGAGTTCATTTGAGAGAGATTATTTGTGAAAATGTGTGGAGTTGTGTGACATGAAGCTCTGGAGCTCAAGATGTGCAGAATTGTGATCCATTTGAGAATAACCATGCTTATTTTAGACTGTAGTTTGGTTGTTGTCTCGTTTGCCTTATGTTTAAAAAAAAGAAAAGGAAGAAAAAAGAGAAACAATAGCCAATACTGAAAGCTTTTCCAGCTCCAGAGCTGTAAGGCTTAGAAAATGGCTGACTCAGCTGTGTGTCAGGGGAGCAATTTCTTCTCAGTCTAGCTGGTAAAGTGGGAGTAAATCACTGCAAATATATTTGTGAAGGAAAAATCTGATCAAAGATGAGCTGGAGGAAATGAGGAGGTCAGGAGACAGTGGATGCTTTACGCAGAGGCGTTTATTGCAGAACTCAACATCGAGGAGATCAGTACTAACAACATCCACAAGAGATCACGAGCATTGCCGTCACCAATATGAGCTTGTCCTGTGTGCAGGATGTTTCTAAGTCTTGGTGACCTCACATGTCATCAGCCTTAAACTTCGTAGCCAAGTAAGGTCAAGCTGCACACGCTCTGGACCTTACTGGCTATCAGAACATAAACACTGAAACCCGCAGCCTTGGTTTCTATGAGGGAATGAGAGGGTGGGAAGAGTCTGCACAAATAACTGTAAGACACAACACTGATTAAACAAAGGGACTGTGTGACACAGCCATCAACTCTGCTCTACTTAAGTCTCCCGGCAAACGCAGAGGTGAAAAGGGCCAGGGGGTTTGAGAAATTCTTTCACAATATGAAATTAATTTTATTTTTGTGAAGTCATCGTTCATTAAAAGAAAAATCAGTTTTCATACGCTATGTGTGTGAAGTTTATGGATGATATTGCACGTTAACCTACCGGGGTTTAAGGTCTGTATTTAAAAATATGTATTTTAGTAAATTGTATTTTAACGCTTTGGCAATATTGTTTTCGAAACTCTCGAGCCAGTAAAGGTCTTTGGAATAAAGTATGCAAATAGATGCATTTTCATTATTGTATGACCTGGCAATTGTTTTTCTTCCTAATAAATAATGTCTGTCATACATAGCAGCCTTATGGTCTGTTTCCTGTTGTGGGTGCTCGTGACGTCACTGATGCTCAGACCAGATCGGGTTGGGTCCTGGTTTGGGTGTCCGGACGGCAGCAAGGAGAAAAACTGTCAAGTGGGATAGACTTCACTAGGAAGCGGTCAGAAAAAAACATGTTGCTTTCAAAATAAATGCATAGTGAGAATAGAGGACGATTCAGAGTACAGTCAGACTTTTTAAATGTTTCTCTTCAGCTTTTACTGCAGAGAGAAAAGACCAATGTGGGCTGAAGTGTTTGCATTCTGCACCTTCTTACAGTTTGTTTAGAGAGGTTAGAAAGTTATCACACTGGAAATTCGGGCCTTTTTGGCTAAGAATAAAATCAGATAAGATAAGATAAGATAGTCCTTTATCAGTCTCACAACAGGGAGATTTGCATTGTTAAAACTGCAAAGGGGTATCAAAGATTTAAAACCATCTAAATAAAACTGTAAAAGGGGCAGTAGTAATGTAAAAAAAACCCCCAAAAGATATAAACATGAGCAAAATAGCAATAAAATATAATCAGTAGAAATAAACTGCATGCTGTGATACTCTGACTTTGGAACTTTACATTGTGATATCAAATTTTCCCATTGAGAAATTGAAGTTGCACATTCTGATATCAGAATTGCGCAGTTTAAAGTCAGTTCTGGTGTGTGCAGTTTACTGGAGTTGGTGTTGGTTGTACAGTCTGACAGCAACAGTCAATGAAGAATCTGCGAAGCATATGCCAAAATTAAAAAAGAAAAGATAGCATATAACTTTCTTAATTTCCTGTATGAACCACGGGACACATTTTCATCTTGGTTTAGGGTTTACAATGTGTTCTTTAACAGAGATTTTATTCTGAAGGCCGTGACCGGAAGCTTTACTCTCGTCCTTTGTGACTTCACGGTGGTGAGGGAGACTCACAGTGAGAGTGAGAGACAGAAAAGAGACAGCGGGAGATGGCTGAAGGGAAGGAGGAGCGGACCGGGTCAGGAGCGACTGTACAGACCGAACTAAGGTGACCTTGATCCTCCGGAGCAGTGAGAGTGAACACAGCGGAGAGGAGCATCACCGCCATCCGCGTGGCCTGCGCACACACTGTCCGACACAGGCCGTCTCTACCTGCTCATCCCGGGGACAGCCATCCATATCAGCCGATCCCCTGTCTGCGGGATTACCAAACCACACCGGAGCCCCCCGCTTTGGATTTTTAAACAAAAGACACTTTGGATCAGTCCCTGCTGAGTGTGAGTAGCGCCGCTGCTTTTCATTAATACCTGATTTTTTTTTTTTAAATGGCGATATCATGTATCATAAGGTCAGCTGATCATGTTCTGACACTCACTGTGTCACCGTAAGGACACGATTTCTGGAAAAAGAAGCAGATCCGCACCCGTGACGCGACTTGCTGATGTATGTGAAGCCACACCCTCAGACAACATTCAAATAACACTGTTCATGCCACATGCATGAATGAACTCTGGCCTATTTACCGACGATCCTGCCGGCAGCAGCAGCATCAGCAGCAGCTAGCAGCACTCACTGCACAGTGTTCTTCACTGTGGGACGCCCACCGAGCTGTTTGACATCGTTTCACTGTCACTGTTTATTTTTATCTGATTAAAAAACAGTCAGGTGTCTCTCTCTCTTTCTCCTCTGAATTAGATTCCCAAATTATAATCCAGCAGTTCACAAGATAATGAATTGTCTCAAAATCCTCAGGGTGTGGTCTAAGCCATGTCTCTGTGGGGATGTTAAAAATAGAAATATTGCTTTAAATAACTAGCTTTTAATTACTTAGAGCTTCCTTCTGGTTCTTTTTTGAAGCTCTGAGAGGGATGAGTGTTTAACTTATTTGCTGAGTTGGTTAGGGAGGCTGTGGGAGTGTTGATGCATGACTTTTAATCCCGAAGCTTCACATGCATGTTGGCAGTTTTGAAAAATCCATCCCATCCGCTCGTAATCCTTTTTCTACCAAATATAAACTGCTGCAATGAGAAAGACGTCCCAAGGTTGTGGAGCTGCTACACAGCAAGCAGAGCACGAGCTGAGCAGTGTGTTCATGTCTGTGTGTTGGTGTGTTCATGTCTGTGTGTTGGTGTGTTCATGTCTGTGTGTTGGTGTGTTCATG
>JAQNCA010000009.1:3627592-3670158 GCA_029783725.1 Acanthurus tractus
GTGTGTTCATGTCTGTGTGTTGGTGTGTTCATGTCTGTGTGTTGGTGTGTTCATGTCTGTGTGTTGGTGTGTTCATGGATGTGCCTGCAGCTACACAAACACTTTACGCCAGATGCACTCATCCGTCACCAGGTGTCTTTTATCACATGCAAATGCAGAGAGGACGACCCATTCATGCCACTGGCTTCAGAGGACACACAAACAATGCATGTACACGCACACACACAGCACATCTCTGTGTCTACTCATATCCTGATCACAAAAACCGAATCCCTGTTTGATCTGACACACGGGTAGATTTCAGGTCCGTGGTGTGTTTAGGGTCTGTAGGCCGGTGCACATCTGCAATGACACACGGAGCGATGCAGAGTAACGACAGAGAGCTGCAAGGTCACTTTGTGTGAGTAGCTCTGTATTTGGTTCCCGCAAGAGACTCAGCATCAAACTGCAGGCTTTCTAGGCCTCCTTAGGTCTTTGTGATGGGATGAAAGCTTCCCTGCGAGAACAGAAGATCAGGAGATCAAGTTCAGGTTTTCGTTTGTTGTTGAACTTTCAGACCAGAGCCCGCTTGAATTCAGCAGCAGGTAAAATCACCTGTCATGTGATCTCCCATGACTGGAAAACAAGAACGAATAATTTCCTGTTAGTGGATCTGTTAAGTAGTGCACTCTCAGTATATCATTGCTACCATCGAGAGCTGCATCTGCTTTCTCATTCATTTCCAGACAGATGAAAAGTGGTTTCTGCAGTAGAAAGGCTGTGATTTATTCAGCTGGCTGGCAGGCAGCGCAGTGCAGACTCAGCAGCTACACTTGAAGTTAAAGACTCAGTAGGGAAAGTAAGAGGCACATCGATTAGTGCACACTTTTGTTTACATCATTGCAAGCATGTGTGGCTCTTCCCTCCATCCTTCTGTCCTTCCTTGCTCCCTCTCATCCTTCCTTCCTTCTCTCCAGGTTGCTGTACCTGCTGTCTGCTGTCGATCAGGTGGAGCTCCAGCTCCAGAGGCCCATGGCCCCTTCTTCTCCCCACCAGTGAGAGGTGAGCCAAGCTGGCCTCCCCGGACCACTCCCTGCCCCCCGCCCCAGACCCGGACCCGGACCCTGAGCCTGACCGGCAGCACACCAGTGAGGAGCAGTATGTGAGCAAGGGCGAGTGCGGCCCGCTTGACACACACCCGGCGCCGCCCGACTGCAGGGATGCCGAGACCATCACAGGTGTGTGTGTGTGTGTGTGTGTGTGTTTGTTGGGGTCAGCACAGCCACAGAAGATATTTTACAAAGAATTAACATCTGAATCTTTAAATAAACTCACAACATTAATCCAAAAGTTTACTAATGTAGCTATGCAGTTTCCTCATGACAGCAACATGTAACCTGCTGCTCCTTCTAGCAAGCAGCAGCCCTGTATGCTCAGTGCACACACTACTTTCACCTCTACGCCAGAATTTTACTGTTTTGGTGCTTCAAATGTTTTATGTAGCATCCTAAATGGTTGTTGTTAAGCAGAAATAAGACGTCACAAAGCGTACGTCTAATGGTTTTAGTACTGAAATAGAAGCAGAAATACTACAGTGTGAAGTGTTATTAAAAGACAGTGTTAGGATTATAAAAAAAAGACTCAAAAGCAAGCACAACACAACCTTGGGAGATAAATAAAAAACGAGCTTTATTGAAAACCAAGCTGGTACAAGTGTTCACAAAAAATGAGTGAGCAAATAAAAGGAAATCTAAAATCCCGAGAAGGAAAATAGAAAAAACTGAACAAAGCAGTGATCCTGGCTCAGGAGGAGCAGAGACACGAGACGAACTGACAACAGAGGACCTGAAAAACCGAGAGGAAGGGAAGACAAAGACAGGTGAGACACATCAGGGCGGGCAACCAGGAGGGCAACTTGACAAGATACTGGATCTGAAACAAGACATGATGATGTTATCAAAATAAAGCAGGTAACAAAAGGAAACCTGAATAGCATGAATACAAAAACTCAAAGAGCTCGACAGGTTGTGACAGAAATGTTTTCAATACCAAAAGAACTGAAACATGGTCCTTTTGAGGGCTGTACTTTAATGTATTTGGTGCAACTTCTTGCTAGTGCTGAATATTCAAATTATATGCTGATCACAGTTTTTGAATGCACACTGCAAAAGTTAGTCAGATAAACGTGGTGATGTAAAAAGCACAACATCTGTCCTCCAAGTGTTCTTCTACATCTATCACATGTACAGTACAAGCATAAAGTATGAGCTGATGAAACAGTTTTTAAAATCTTTAAACTGATCCTGAACTGGTTGAGACAGAGATCATACAGGCTGCATGTGACTCACTGACGTCACGCAGGCCTGCAGTCCTTCACCTGCCTCCTCTGTCCTCTCTGTGATGTCCAGATGTGTGCAACAGCACTGACCTGCCAGAGTTTGAGATCATCAGTCTTCTAGAGGAGCAGCTGCCAGTGTACCGCTTGCGGGCCGACACCGTCTACGGCTACGACCACGATGACTGGCTGCACACTCCCCTGGTCGCAGCGGAAGCCAGTTTCGACCTGACGACCGAGCAGATCGAAGAGACACTCAAATATTTCTGTAAGTCTGGCTGGAATCAGTTTCCTGTGCTGCTGCCGATGCTCTCTGTGAGGTGGGCCAGAAACCTTTTTGAGTGATTTCGTGTTTCAAATTCAGAAAGTTGGAGATGTAGAAACGAAATGGAAGAGGAAAGCACAGTGGAGATTAAAGTGGTGGGGTTTTATATCTGAGATGAGCTTTGTGAGCACACGGCTTTAAGAGTGAAGGATTTACTCACCTGGGTCTGTGCTGCGTTTAATGCTTCAGATGGTTCTCAGAGAATAATCTGCTACAGTCTGTGTGAATGTACAAAATGTGTGAATCTCACGGCAGATTGAAACACATGTGACTTATCAAGGCTTTTCTGCATTTTATTAAAATTTTCTTTGTTGAATACCAAAAAACTAGACATTAAAATGACTTCCAATACATAAAAAATCCCTAGATTTTCTTTTCTTCAATTCACAGTAACTAGGTTTGATTTTTTTTTTCAATATGTCATAACACAAGCATAGCTCACAGCAAGTAACAGGCTTCCTCAGATGCACTTAGCTGAGTTGCATGAAAGTGGTCTCAGAGCCTCGTTAATGTTATATCTCCTTTTCTTTTTTATTTTTAATCCTTTTCTAATTTCAATTTTTTGGTGGCAATGACAAATTATTGGTTCTGTTTTTTTCTAAATAGCCGTGTTTATATTGAAAGAGAGGCTTTTTAAAAAGGAACTGCTAAAAAAACAAGAGAGTGATCAATGGCAAACAATCCTCTCTTTACAGTAAATGTCTTAATTCTAGACTTCATGGGCTGAATATCCCACAGTCCTGTGGTAACTTAGACACAGTAAGCACACACCTGTGTCTCTCAGAGTTCTTGGCTACAAATTAGCAAATTTTTCTCCACAGTATTATCTTAACAGATAATAATTCTGCTAATTCTTGCTATTAACTGCAAATGATCTAGTTTCTGCTGTTTTAACCTGGCTGAGGTTGTAACTTCCCTCCACAAGGTGGAGTCACTTTCAGTAACAGATACACTCTGTGAGTCTGAATATTTTAAACTGCTCACATGCCCAGTGAGCCCTCTGTAGGTCTTAGAGAAAAGTTACCAAATTCAGCTTTGTTTGTCTGCTGACCTTTTTTTGTGGCCTTCACAATAAAGCCTTAGACATAAAACAATTTAAAGATGGTGGACAGCGTTTGTACAGTCCAAACAGTTAGGAACATGATTAAATTTAACCAGAAAAGGTTAGGAGTCTTGATTTTTAAAAAATGTATTCTGACAATGAATCAATGAATTGAGTAAACATTATATAATCATGATCAAAACATACAAACAAAATGAATGTAAAAAAGCTGGTAAAATTATCACAGTTTATTTTTAAAACTATTGATTGATGTGGACATAAAAGACTTCTATGAACTTAATTTTTCACAAATACAATTTCAAGAATTTCATTTAGATGCCTTAAAAAAGTTTGAAAATTGCTTGACTGAACCCTGGATGGATGGATGGATGGATGGATGGATGGATGGATGGATGGATGGATGGATGGATGAGCATGCAGCTCTCTTTGCTCTGATTAACGGTGAAGAGGTAATGTGTCCTCTCTCTCTCTCTGAGTGTTAGAGGCTTGTTTATGGATGAGGCTCGCCATGGTAACAGTTGCTGGAGGCAGATAGATGTTCAGCGGCCTCGCACACAGCAGAAGAGAGAGGAAGTGAGGCGATGAAAGAAAGGTGAAAAGGAGAGGAATGTGGGAGTAGAGGACTCCACACTGCAGCCCGCCAGCTCTGATTGGCTCATTCCTCCATCCTGCATCCTCTTAATCATAACCCAACTCCCATTTTACCTCCAACTCAGCCAGTGTAGAGCCTTTCCAAAACGCACCGCCTCTCGTCCCTCCGCCTCCCTCGCCCTCTCTCACAGGGGCGTCCATGTGGGCGGAGGGTAATTCAGTCGTTGGGCCTGTTACACAGTGGCTGAGCTGTATGAGCGAGAGAGGGACAGTGAATGGATCAGTGTTTTGACTGGATGTGGTTCCTGCCTGCCGGTCATTGTGGAGCTCATGGAAGAGATGGACAGCAAGAGCGGGATGGAGGGACTAGCGAGGGATGAGTGTGAGCGGGATGAGTGGTATTATAAGGAGGACAAGAGAGGTAGAGTACATCTGAAATGCAGCCATGTTTCATGTGATTTAATTGTACTTTAATGGTAGAATTTCTTTTTTCTCTGGGTGTTTGTGCACACGTGAGGTGAAAGTGGACTTTATAGCGATGCAGTTTCCTTCTTACAGTTTGTCGAGTGCCGCAACAGATTTGCAAAGTTGTATTTTCATCATTTCAGGATATTTAGCAACAACAAAGTGGTTGGGTTTTTGTGGTTAACGGTCATCCTCTAAAGCTTGTCTCTGACTTTGCTGTTCTTACGTATTTCCTCAGGCTTTCCAACTTTGATTTTTTTTTATTAGTTTCAACACAGCCCCCCTCGAGCACTCACGCAAGAACTCACAGATAAGCCAGAGTTCACTGATGTGCCTGCGTGAGCCCGTTCGAACACTGTTTGTAATCTTTGTTTTCAGGGAAACCCAAAGTTCCTTTAATGGAACAGCAATTGAGTTTTGGTAAGCTGGTTGTAACATTAGCAGGATTACAGAGGCTTAACGTAACGTTTCTAATGGCTTTGTACAGTATGTTATCGATCAGAGCTCTGAGGTCGATCGCGGCCTTCACCTCGGGGCAGCAGAGCCACGTTCTGTGCGCCATGGAAAACAACTCCTCTTTCCCGCTCTGTCATGCACTGACATCACATCAATAATGTATTACATCGCTAAACATCACCCATCCTCCACCTGTGGGAGGATGACTTTTTCAAACTTTCTGCGTTACGTAATGGGGCTGTGTACGCGTGCCATGGTTCATGTTCACACCGAGAGAACTGTCCCACTGCTGGAGTCTGAATGCAGCTCTGCTCATCCTGCCATCATTCCCCTCTCTCTCTCTCTCTCTCTGTGCTGTGTGTTTCCACAGTGCTATGTGCAGACAGAGTGGGCCAGATGACGAAGACCTACAATGACATCGATGCCGTCACACGTCTGTTGGAGGAGGTGAGATGTTATGTTTTTGTCTGTTCTATCAACAAAGCTGTACGAGGAAGGATTTTTAATCTAGAGTCTACAACACCAGGTGAGGCTGCAACAGAGCAGGGTGCAGGGCTGTAGATTGTTCAGCTCCCCAGAATGAATCGTGTCTGTGGCATGAATAGATGCGGAACAATGTTTTTACATAAACTGTTTAACTAAACTGCAAAACAAAAGCAGCCGTAAGTGAACTCCATCTCTAAATATAGCAACAGTGTCTGAACCTGCCACCCCCACAGAACGCCAACAACAGCACAAGTTTGCTGCTGTTGTATTGTGTTTTATGGGTGTATTCATTCTCTGCTTATCTTCTCTTTCTTCTTCTCTTCTTCTGCGTTCCAACCAATAGAAAGAGAGAGATTTGGAGCTGGCTGCAAGAATCGGCCAATCGCTTCTGAAGAAGAACAGAACTCTGACTGAGCAGAATGACTATCTGGAAGAACGAGTGGGACAAATCACAGAGGAGGTCTGGTGACACACACACACACACACACACACACACAAACACACAGATTAAACAGATGTGAACCACAGACTGTATAATAAATGGAAGGAGTTTTCAGATCTAACACATAAAGCCAACGCAAAATTTCTTAAGCCTGCATTCTCTCAAACGGCCAGCAGGGGGTGAGTCTAGTCTTTGCATAGCGCAATAATAAAAAGCGTGTGAGAAAATGACTGCTCCTCTCACTGTATATGTTATATCACTGAAGTGTTTCTTAAAATAGCCGGTTTCAAGTCCTCGTCAGTACATCATGATTTTCATTTTGTAAATTATGGTCATGCTTGAATTAAAAAAGATAATAAAGCGCAGATTGCTGCAGTGTGGTTAAGAAGTCACTGTAATGGAATAACCTCAGTCTCTTAGTTAGATCCAGCGTTTCCAGCTCCACCCTGTTATCAAAATACAGTCACAGCAATAAAATCTCTTAAGTACTTGCATAAACAAGCTGTCAGTTCTTTATGTGGTTTATAAAGTCTAAAATGGTTTTTCCTCCACACCACTATGTGACTTTGTATAAACTCACTCAGTAAACTCAATTAAATCTTCTAAAGTATCCTCTGTGTGAGACTGTAGCATTTCATTTCACTGCATGTCCTTTGGGCTATTAGCTTTTAGTGTAACAGCTGAAAAAAAATCAATAGAACAACCCTGCCTGATGATGTGAGGAGCTGCAGCTTTTGGATCAGTGGATCATAAATAACATTTCATGCTGACTTTATTTGCCATATTTAGAAGTTAAGGAAAATGTGATCTGACACCACTGTGACATAACTGGCTTAAAGATTATTGATAAATAAATGAAATTATAAAATCGAAACAGACGAAAGCAGATAACATCTTCTGTCCTCTGTCCAGGTTGCTCAGCTGCATCATGAGCTGAATCTGAAGGACGAGCTGCTGCAGTTTTACACCAATGCAGCTGAGGAGAGTGAGGATGAGTCCAGCAGCTCCCCAACGTCAGCATCCTTTCTTTCTTATTCAATGTCTTTCTTCTTCTGTCTGTAAAAAGATGACTCTGTTGTTTTAAATGTATATGTTTTTTGAATGCCAAATGGCAAAATGGAGCAAAAAATGCTTAGAACACAACGTAACATACCAGGCTAACACTTATTACTATAAACTTGCACACTGACTTTGGGGTTTTGAGTTTGAGACTCACTCTGTGTTTTTCTGTCCCAAGGAGCAAGAAGAGTAAAGTAGGAACAGCTTCAGGAGGCTTTGTGAGCGACACGCTCCAGAGGAAACTCAAAGATCTGGAAGAGGAGAACCTGTCGCTCCGCTCAGAGGTATCCACACACATACACGCACACACACACACACACTGTGGTAGAAACTGAATTGCTGGTTATAAATTGTTTAATCATCAATGTATTCGTACAGGCTAACCATCTGAAGTCAGAGACTGAAACATATGAGGAAAAGGAGCAGCAGCTTGTCAACGACTGTGTGAAAGAACTCAGTAAGTCTCCGAGTCTTTCTCTGCCTTTTGCACTGTGTTCCTGTTTGTGTGCACGTCCAAAATTCCTTATATTTCATGGTGTGCCTGATGCCTGTCTCTTCCTCTCTCAGACTGAGCTGAACTTTCTGTCCTATCAGGGTTGTCCAGTCTTCAAATCTCTGCCATAGCGGAGGAATTGGCTCGTAAGACTGAGGATGCTTCCCGACAGCAGGAGGAGATCACGCACCTCCTCTCTCAGATAGTCGACCTGCAGAAAAAAGCCAAATCTGTGAGTACATGATCAGACATAATGGCACATGTCATTGTGCTCTGTTGTTTTGCTAATTCAAGCCTGAGTGTGTGTGTGTTTCTAGTATGCAGTGGAGAATGAGGAGCTTTCACAACACCTGCTGGCGGCTAAAGATGCCCAAAGGCAGCTCACAGCGGAGGTAACTGCAGCATGTTCGCCCTGTCCGGACCACTTTTGTGTGCTTGCTAAGCTAATACCAGACCGTCTGACTTTATGTCCACTTTTAATGTCTATGTTCAACAGCTCCAGGAGCTGGAGGAGAAATATTTAGAGTGTATAGAGATGCTGCATGAAGCTCAGGAGGAGCTGAAGAACCTGAGGAACAGAAACTACCCTGCAGGAACCCCGAGACGGTTCCACCCCCTGGGATTGTACCCAATGGTGAGGGAACGTGTGTGTGTGTGTGTGTGTGTGTGTGTGTGTGTGCATGCATGTATACAGGTGTCAGTATATGATCATCTTCCTTCCTTCATGATTTTTGGTGTTTCAGGATTCTCTGGCAGCTGAGATCGAGGGAACAATGAGGAAGGAGTTGAGTCTGGATGACCCAGAGAGTGAGGAACACAAGTAGGTGAACTCCTCTGTATGATTTATTTATTTAAATGATTTATTTATTAAGTAAACTGTGTAGATAGTTATAGGTTGCAATGAGAAAGTTTGCCAGGCTAACTAGCTAACCCAAAAACATCATAAAATCAGGCCTCTAGCTCCAATGGTTTAGATTTAATTTGCCCACAAAGCCGCTTAGGCTCTTAGAAACACAACTGTAAAATGCATAGAAATAAAACACTAACACTACACTGACTGCATGTAATAGAGGCTTAAATACTGTATCTGATTTTGTGCAGAAGCCATCGGAAGCGTGTGTTCGAGACGGTAAAAAATGTCAACCAGACGGTCCGTCAACGTTCTCTCACTCCAACAAACGCCAACATCCCGGGCTCCAACCAGTCTCTGTCAGCTCGCACGTCGCCACAGTCCAGCGGCCTCTCCACGCCTCACTCCAGCATGTATGGAGGCGACATCAGCGGAGACAGTATCGCCCTTGACAACCGCGCACAGAGCATCCTGATGGAGACGGCATCCAATCAGGATAAGTAAGGAGGAGCATGCTTGTAGAATGAAAAAAAGAGTAAAGATGTACCATAAAACCCTAAACTGACTGTTTCTTGAGTTCAGCCTTGAGGATCAGGAAATGTCAGTCTTATAGTTGACTGTATTAAGTGACAGGGTCCTTCATTTACAAGCCATTATTTAAACAAGCTTCTACTAGAAGTAGGTCATTGGGACTTATTTCATCTGTTTGATAAGTAGAAAGGATTTTAATAGCCTAAAGAACTTGATGAAGTCTAGTTCTAATTTGCTGCCAGTTTTTTAGAAACTCAACACTTCCTGTTTCCATTTCCAATTAAAAGCCCTCTAGTGTTTCAGTGGACAGAAAGTCATAATTGTCTTGAGGCTTTTACAGTAAAACATTTGCAAGAATGTATTGTGGATTGGTTTTCATATGCCACTTGAAACAGAGCTGCTGCCATCATGTGACGATTATATGTTACTACAAAATGAAATTTGGCTTAGACATTATTACACACACTCACACATACAGTGACTGAAACAACTGATTTATCAGATCAACAATTTGTCTAAATTGAAATTTAATGATTTTTGTAATCAATTATGTAAAGGTATGGAACTACTAAGCTTAGACTCACATCACATGACAGGAGTTTATCCTCTTTTGTTCCTTTCTGTTACCTTTAAGACAGACCTAGTTTTTGTTTATGTGCTCCTGATCCCCAGCCATTATGTGAGACCTGGCTTCAATCAGACTTTTTTTTTTCATATTTATCAACCTTTAATGTGCTTGGTTTCACCTCTGTCTTGTCAGCAGCACAGAGGGCCAAGAGAAGAAGGGTAGCGGAGCTGAGGACCTGCGGCTCGCCCTGCGCCGCCTCTCTCTGCGCCGACAAAACAACCTGAGCGAGAGGCGCTTCTTTGAAGAGGAGAGGGATCGGAGACGGGGCCGACATGGAGGTCTGCACGACACCCTGAGCCAGGAGAGTGTGATGACTCCCTCTGAAAGCATCATGTCTCTCGGGAACCTCCACGTTTGGGCCTCGCGAGGGCCCTACCTCCCTGACAAACTCCAGATCGTCAAACCGCTTGAAGGTGAGGAAGAAAGGGAGCAAGGGATGAGCTGCAAGGCGGGGAGGAGGTGGGAAGGGGAGCGACACAGAGGGCTTGGGACAAAGAAAGGGAGCAAGCGGAGCTGGGTGACGGAGGGGGAGAGAAGGTGGGAGAGCCGGCATGGGAGAACAGTCGAGGGGGAAAGGGAAAGGGATTGGGGATGGGCAAGGAAGAGCGGAGCTGGGATAGAGAGGGAGAGAGGAAGGAGGTGGGCCAGAGACCGAGCCGGGAGCAGGAAGATGAAGGGAGCAAGAGAGAGGAAGGAGAGGCCTCTGTCGCTCATGCTCTTCAACTCTTTCTGGTCTCTGATGCACCATCACAAGTCAGGCAGCTTTGCATCTCCACACAGCTATTACAAAGACACACATCCCAGAGGATGGCTGTAGACAGATGCACAGGCCACTGATTGAGTGTCCAAATCATGTGCTGCTGTTCTTTAACTGATGGGAGGAGGGAGAACAGACTTACATTAGGATGAACATGGCTATCCAAAAGTTTGAGAGCACTTCATCTTGTAGGCCGGTGATTTGATGACGTCACAGCTGATGTAGAGCACCGGATGTGACATCACAGCCAGGGATGTGATCAGAAGTGTAAAATACAAGTTTGAACCCAGAGAGTCATTGCATCATATTGTTTTTCTAGAGTCACTGTTGTTTTAAGTGGCTGCTGTTGGCCAATGCTGCCCTCTGCTGGTAATAATTTGTACTTCATTTAAAAACCTACTGTGTGTTACTATTCTAAAAAACATCTCCACTTTATGCAGAAACTCAACTGCTTCTGTTCTGTTTCTACTTTTGCTTATTTTTATTTTTACCTTTTTATTTATGTCTTATTTTGTCTTTGCTCATGTATGACTTCCTCTCAGTTTTTGTTTGTTTATTCTGTCACTGTTTTCTTTTCTTTCTCTGTTTCAAATTCATGTAGTTAACTAATAAAAACCTTTTCTCATTCTAACTGATCCTCCACTTCATTTTTATGTCATTCACCTTTTCTTCATAACCTCTTAGTGTCTCTTTATTTTTGCCTTGTTTGCTTGTCATCCTGATCAGTGAGACGATTCTGACTTTGCCTGCTTTCTCATGATATGCTTGTTAGACTTTTAGGTGGTTAGCGAGTAGTTATTAGCATTAGATGCATAATTAGACTGGATACTTGCAAATGTATCTCATATCATCTGCATTCACTTTATTAAGGTAGAGGACGTGCACTTTCTCCTAAAACTAGTAACCACACACGTCATATATTTAATAAAAAAAAAAATGATTTGTTTTACCTTTTACCAAAGTCTATTAAACCTTCAACTAACTGAAATCACAGGACACATCAGTTTGTGAGCAATGCTAACAAATGTTATCAGAAAATTTCATATCAAACACATTAAATATTTGGTATAGATAAAAGACTTCTATCTAATCCACTGAGTGTTAATTGGTTTGAGTACATTGCAGTTCTGTTTCCCTCCACCAGGCTCCGCCACCCTGCATCACTGGCAGCAGTTAGCGCAGCCTCACCTCGGTGTGATTCTGGATGCCAGGCCGGGAGTCGTGCCAAAGGGTTACAGGCCCCTCGAGCTGGAGCTGGAGCAGGTCTGTGTGTGTGTGTGTGTGTGTGTGTGTGCGTGTGTGTGTAGGAACTTGTGTGTGAGATTTCTGAGTCATGCAAATGCATCTCTCTATGTTTACCAAATAAAAAAACATATTATAAAGTCACTGCAAACATAGTGGTAGATATTAGAATTCCATGGTATCATGTAATTTCCAACACCAGTAATTATATAACTTTTTTTAATTTAATACAGAGAGAATTAAATCCTGCTTCTGTGCAGGACTGCGTATTATTTGAAATGCACTTGTTATCATGCTCCTAAAAGCTATTACATATATTATACATATACATTATACATATATATATTTATGTGTGTGTGTGTGTGTGTGTGTGTGTGTGTGTGTGTGTGTGTGTGTGTGTGTGTGTGTGTGTGATGCTGCAGGTATATCCGTGGGGGGGCTTTGAGGAGGACGAACCAGGGGAGCAATACTTTCAGAATCTGCCTACCTCCTCCGCCTCAGCCTCACCGGCTGTACCCTCCACCTCCAGCACCAGTGACAGCAACCTCGGGCAGCCTCCGCCCTCCCTCCTCCCTCCTTCTCCACCCTCTCCATCGGCATCGCCACATCTGAGCAACACCGACGTTCTTGGTGAGGAGAAACTGTCCATTTATTCCTAAACTTTGACACAGGTGAACCTTTTTGACATACCTGCAGCGTATCAGAGGGAGTTTCCTTCATTACTGTCTGTGTTTGTGTGGCTTTGCAGCTGCATACTACCCAGGTAAATGCATGGCCCACACCAGCTCCACCTACACCTTCACAACATGTCGAATCCTCCACCCAACTGATGAGCAGACACGGGTCACGCCAAGGTAAACACCATATGTAGCCTGGAGCTGCTTGAATGGATTAATTAATGTTCAAAGTCCACCTTTGTCACCGTTGGGGGTCTCAAAGTTTCTCTTTGATCTTATAATCAATTACTGCAAACCTTTGCTCTTCTGCTTTATTTAGACGTATGCTTCATTATAAAATTCCCAATGAAAAAATGTGTTTTCTTAAGACAATTTTATATATTGTAGCAAAATGAAACTTAACATAAACATATATACGGCTTAAACTCTTGATGCAGCTTGATGTGATAATGATGTGAAGATACACGGTGCTTTGAAAATCCTACAGTTTGCTAAATGTGCACTTAGTCTGAATTTGACCAAATCCCAAAGGAGAAATAAGATCCAGACAGCAGTTGATGAGGTGGGATTGTGTCCAAGCAACAAAATTCATTTTGTTTTTGTTAGGTTGTATGAAGGTGCTAAATAATATATGCAAATGCTTTTGGTTTAAAGAAACAACGCCCCCCTGAGCCCCACAGAGTTGTCAGAGTTGCACATTAAGAATATGAGATTTTATGAAAGTGCAGTTTAAGTTGCTGGTTATGGAGAGAAGTAATATCTTCATAATGTTTCTAATTCTTTGTTTGTTCGTTGTTTGCTTTCTTTGAAGCCTAAACCCAGTCCCAGCGTCGTCGTCTTGTGTGATGACCAGCAGTCTGTTGGGCACTCCTGCTGCCACACCGTGCACCCCCCGCAGGCTCAGTCTCAGGCCATCAGAGTCCTCAACTAACCTCAGGCATGGCTCCCTCATTTTCAACTCATTTTCAATTATGTAACTTCTTGCTGATGCAGGAAACAAATCTTTGCACCTTCGTTAGATTTAGCAAATTGGTACCTAAATTTCCAAGCTTTTCTTTTTGCATCAGGAAATGTAGGAGGAAACTTTTTATGAAAAATTTTGTAATGAAACTGTTCAATATGATGTTGACTCTCATTTGTTCCCCTTGTTTGTGCAGAGATGCAACACGCACCACCAGCACTTCCCTGGGGTTAGTGCGCCTTCTCCAGGAGAGAGGGATCTCTGCAGCCATGTATCACCAGAGCCAGGGTCTGGAGTATGGTCAGGGCAACGGAGGAGTGCTATTTAGCACCTCCATCGCTCCTAACCGAGCACCCGACCCGGACCCTCTGCGCCCCTCCACGCCTCCCAACTCGCCCACAGGACAGGGAGCTTCAGCTGTGCCAACCCCTGTTGGCTTTGACTTCAAAAGCCCTTCCTACGACAACTTCCTGGCCTCGAAACCAGCCCGCTCCATCCTGAAGGAGGTGACGGGGAGGATGAGGGGCAGGCAGAGAGGAAGGGATTGCGAAAGCCAGACTGATGTCAGCGTGACCGTCCACAACCTCAACCTGCTGGACAAGGTCAAGCGGCTGGGTGTGGCTGGAGCTCCAGGGGCCAGAGCAGTGAGTCCAAGCCCCATCCTGGGGCCTCTGGGTGGGCTGCGCAGGTCTGGCTCCCCTTTTGGGCCTGATGGAATCAGGAGGAACCGGAGTTATCCGGCCATGGTGGGCGCCAGCATGGCCATGAAAGCCCCGGGGCCCCCGGAGTAATCTGTACTGCTGTTGGCCATTACTGTAGCCTAGTGGGAGCGAAGCAGGGCCGAGCACTGACTGTTGATCAGTCACCAGGAGCCCAAACACTGAATGACACTTTTCATACTGAACGACAACTACATGGCACTACTGACCAGTTTCTAACCACTGCTGTAGCTCCACAGACACTGTCCACTCCTTACTGCTTTTTAAGTGATAACTCACTATTGATTGAAAATCAAAACAATTCAAAGGGTTGGTTCACCCAAAATACAACAACTTTTCTGGTATGCAGTGTTTGGTTTTACGTTCAATTTATCTCTAAAATATCTCAGAATTTATTGAAGATAAAAGGGATTTAATTTCTGTTTTGTTTTTGATACTCTTGATGATCAACAAACCTCATTATGAACAGTTTTCATCAAAACTGGTTTTACCAACTGAAAGTAAAGTAAATCATATCGATAAATGTGGAGTCAGATGAGAAGATATGCTCCATGTTTCATATGTTTTGTTTTAACAGTTATGCCTGAACCAAGCAAATGACTGATTTATTTTTATAAAAAGCCTGTAAGGGAAATTGAGTAGCTAAGGAACAAAATTAATCAAGATATGTAAATATCTTTACAAGCAACATTTTTTTTTATTTCCCAGACGGTACATGAAAATGGTTGCAGAAGCAGGAACTGAAACCCTAAATTTGTCATTTTTATTGTACATGTCTGTTTTGTGTCGATCAAACTCATTATATTCATGTTATTGAACTTCAGTCAGTCACTGTCACTGTTTGTGCAAATTTGAGCTAGTTTTCTTTTAGCACTGGCCGTACACTTACTGCAAATACATGGCAATGGTATGAAACTTCTCATAAAACTCTCAAAAAGGAAAACAGCTTATTTGCCAAATCGACAAACTAGATGTGTAGAAGTAAACACTAAAAGTGTTTAATCGGCCCAGAAATTCTTGGGATTGCAGTTTTGATCAGTCAGACAGGTGGTCCACAACAGTTTAGCTCAGACTGAAGTTTCTGAAAAAATGTTGGATAATTATGTTTTGTAATTTGGTACACACATTAAATTCCCCTTTTATCAGTCATTTAACCTTGGTGACCTTCTCATCTCCACTCATCAGGTCAGTATTTTTAAGCTTTTGTTTTTTTTTCTAAATGTCTGCAATACTAACAGCATTCCCATTAGTCTCAGTTATACTCAAGTTTTAGCACTAATTAGCAAATCAGAGCATGTATGGTGAAACACGGCTACCTGCTAACATGCTAACATCTAAAATCTGCATGTTAGCTCGCTGGTGTTAGCATTTAGCTCAAAGCCTTTTTCTCAAAGCACTACTCACAGAGTCTCTGTAGCTTTGTGGCTTTTTTTGAGTTATGACACAGATTTTTGAAAGTCTGGGCACATAGAATACATTTTATGTAACTTAATTTAATGTAATTTTGGTGAACTTACCCTTTAAAAAAAGTTTATGTTGAAAGGGAGCTACTGAAAAAAAACATGTCTGAAAAAAAAACTTAAAAACTTACATCCCTGCTTTGGAGACTGACTCTGCTGGCTAGATATAGTACTCCCACTCTTCCTCTCTGAAACTCATCCACAAAAATCCCACACATGCAGACATACACAGGTGCACTCTGTTGAATTTGCCATTGCACCAGTTGGCTATTTGTAGTCACTGCAGCCCTAAAACACAAATTTCTTTTTCTCTATTATTGGATTGAGATCCTCTTTCTAGAAATTGCTAAAAATGTACACAAAATATATGAAAATATTAATTCTAACCCTCACTTTCTCTCCCTAGTCTTACCTGAATACCCCCTGAATTAATTATTTGTGAGTCTGACAAGTCACTTTCAACAAATCATTAAATAGATCTTATGTCCATTTTAGAGCTACTTTGGTTTTGTTTCTAAATTGGCCATTAGACATGGAAGTTGATGGTGCTTCCACTGAACTGGATCGATATGCTAAAGCCACAGCTTACAAAGAGAAAAGAGAGATAAAGGACTTGTGGCCAATAAGCCTTCTTGGTCGAAAGCTTTTGGAGAGACGAAGCAATATGGTGCCTCAAACATCTGTTTTTGATGATTTTTGTTCTACATATGTTGAATTTTATAAGAACTGCCACAGCCATTTTTGCACTTGTGTTTATTTATTCTTAAAAGTTCTTTTAATTTAAACTTGTAAAATTGTCTCCTTTCACATGTGTTCATTGTATATATATTGCTCATTGCCACTTACTGTCAGTAACGAGACACTTGCAAAGAAATCGTTATGTGCAGAGCTTAACCAAGAAAAATGCATCACTGCAAGTATTGGGTGAGCATGTAATGAGGGTTTTTTCCAAATAAAAAATCAGTAATCAAAAGATTACCTCATTTTATGTGTGTTTTCCCTCTGTACACAAAGCCATGACTCATTCAAGTCCCAGACAGAAAATCAATATTTACCCTCCTCCAGCAGATGGTGCTCAGGAATAACTCAGCCCAGAAAACAGTCAGTACGTGAAGTACATTACATTTATCTGTCTCTCCACACTGCACGGTCATAATCCATTACCCATTCACCATCTGTATCTCTTGTGCTGAGAGGGCCATGACGGGAGCTGCTTATTAAACCTCTATTAGCCACAAGGTGAACGAGGCAGAGCAATAAGTTAAAAATGCCACTCTGGCAGCTGGGGAATCTAATTAGAAAAAAAATGAATTCTGACTCCGTCTCAGATGTCACAGACACCTTTCACAGTGGACATTATCCACTTAGAATAATATGTCAGTAATCTTATTTATCAGAATGTCTAATCAAATGGAGATCAACTCTCGTGTGCAAATAGGCTTTATCCTCCTCTTAGCACTCGAATGACGTAGCTTTCCAACGTTTGTCCACATCCTAATTAGCTTAAATACCCTCATCAGCACCACCCATAATGCTCCAAATGTGCTCAATAAACTGAAGTATTGGCAAATTAACTGTAAAAGTGAACTCTATATTTAACTTTTAGCTTCACTTGTGGTGTGGTTGTAGAGATGGTAAAGGTGGTGCACCTCTGCGGTCACCATTGAATGGACTGTCTTAAAAACTTTTTCATACATTCTTGGCTCTCGGACAATTAGTTCTAGCTGACTTTGGAGGCACTCATGTCCCCCTCAGGATGAGCTGAAATAACCTGATGATTCTCTCATTTTTTGTCTTTTATAATCATCATTTTTTTGTTGTCCACTACTGATGTTGCTATAACAGCATACCTGCAAAACTAATAACATCTCCATAAGCCTCAACTGTGTTGTGTGCTAAATAGTAGTGGTGGTGTGCATCCTCCCCTGTCAGAGCATTTGTTAAATAATTCTGTATGTGATCTGTGATACAAAACACTACAGTTAACTGTGCAACAATTAAATGCAGTTCCATGCAGTACTTCTTTAATAGAGTCAGATTCAACCTTAATTTGATTTGACTCAGTTTAACTCAATTCATAATATTCTCGTCATATATTTCCTATACCAAAATGGCTAATTGCAGCTCAATTTTAAAGGTAGTTTAATGATAATATCAACTATTTTAATAGTTGCCTGTCTGTAAATATTATGTGCGGAAATGCTATGAATTAGTTACATGGTGTCTGACAAAATGAAAGTAATAAAGCTACATCTTTGGACAGGCAGAATTCTAAATCTATTGGAAAAACTTGCACAGAGGGGTTTTTCCCTGCATACACTGACAATGGCCAAAAAACTAGACGGCATGGACACCATAGCCTGTGTTGTCACCATCTGTACCTTCTAGCTGTTGTGTGTTTTGCAGTTGGACAATAGGAGCCAGAGGAGAATCTGGCAGTGAATTACTTGCAAACTTTGCATCTTTGCATCCAAATATCAAGTTTGCCATCTTGCTGACTGAACAGACTGCCAGCTTCGTATTTAAGCTATCTTGTTTTCAGTGATGACGTTATTCCCACATATTGACTTAGTAAATACTTTGTTTAAATTCAAATTTCCCCATTTTGGTCAAGCAAGGTCACTGCTAAGCAAAAAGCATAGTAAGTTAGAGCGAGCTTTTGGGAATCTCACATTTAAATTTACTTTACATTCATTCGGTCAGAGTTGGATTCAGATCCAATTTTTGATTTTAAAGCTTTCTTTGATAAAATAATAAAAATTGTTACACCATTTCCAGTTTCTTCATACCATCACTGGTGTCCTTAGTCAAATGAAATGGAATATCAGACAGAAAGCAACATTATGTAACAGTTTGAATGGTGTCTGTTGCTCTGCTCCCAGTTGGCCAGTTACTTCACTCAGTAAGCAGGACGGAAACCCTGGGTAACACCATGGCAGTCTGTTTTACACACCAGCAGCTACCAGTCATTTTGGTGATTTAGGATTATATATTGAGAGAACCTCACAAAGTAAAAGACAAAGATGGACACTAATGTAGACTTTTTGTTGTTGAACTTGTGGGTAAAATCAGCTGGCTAGCTCAGTTTATGTGTCTTGTGTTTTCACACTTCCTCAGTGTTTGACTCGGTCAGCAAAGTTGTTGACTTGCGTATTTTTGATCATAAACCAAGTCAGCTTATTTCAACAGAGTTTCAGCAGGTGAATGTTTGCGCTGTGTGCATGTTTTTCCATTATGAGAAACAGAAATACCACTAAAGTTAGTAACTCCGAACTTTCTATAGAATGACTCAAAGAGCTAAACTGCACGAACATGCACGGCGAGCTGCACGAATCATCCACTTCTGCCTTAGGCCACAAACCAGTCAATCAGCCTTTATATATTCTGTGAGCATGAAATGAAAGTGCAAGCCAAATCATCAATGACAGGAACTCTCCTTTCACTGCTTTTACAATAGGTCCTTCTGTTTTAGATGCCAGTAAAATGCCTTTGAATTGACTAAACATGATCTAGACAGACAGACAGGGAATGAAAGACAACGTGTGAAGCCAGTTTCATAGATGGTCCAGGAAGAGCTCAGACCATCTGCTCATCACTGTTGCTGGATCTCCATTACAGCCACGCTCTTGGAGCTTATGTTCCCTTCATGAGTGTGTGGCTTTGGCCATTAGCACACCGGACCAGAGCACTTATGCATGTATGAATGCTCAAAATGTTCTGTATAAGACATTGTAGGCGCTCGCTTTTGCCTTTTGACCTTTTTGGAATTATTGACACTCCGAGCAGATGTACAAATTCACACATGCACTTCTGCCAGCAAAAACACAAACACACACACACATAGAGTGGAGACATTTACTAACAGCCCCACTCCAGCCTTTAAACCTTTTCAGAGCCTTTTACTCAAAAGTTTTCGGCCTCAGCTCTTTGAATAAAAAGTTTGAGTCAATTCCCATGGCCCTCTCTGAATCTCAAGTCTCTGTAAATTTCTGATTTAAGTGCGACCTCAGTCTAAGCAAGTGGCTTCAATGCCCAGCTCACACACACACACACACACACACAAATAAACATATAAACACACAAACACACACCAAACCCTCTCTTTCCCTCAAGGCATCCAAAACCACTTCTCTGAATAATTCACCGAGCCTGCTTTGTTCATCGATCCCTCTCTTCACCTCTCACACACACGGGCACATCTTTCACTTAACACGGAGGCCATGAGCAGCATAATAGGCTGCTTCATCACAATTCACCACCACCGTGAATTCTTCCCCTCTTCTTCACTTATACCTCCTACAGGTTGAACCTAGTCCCCTCTCAGAAATGCTGCTTTCAATATGCTTTAACACAGAGAAATAAAATGTCCAATATGTGTCACACACGAAATGACGATATGTGTCAATACATGTCTCCTCTGCTGCCTCTACCTGAAGACAAAATTTCTCACGACACAAAATGTCCTCAAAACACGCTGGGATTTTGCAAACTGTCATCGTCTATCTGGTGGAGCCAGAAGCAACTATTAGGGTTCGCTTTGACTCTGCTTTAATAATTCAGTTGATATCAGTTTCTCCAAACACTTCCAACTCTTACAATATTTACGGCATACGTTAGAGCTCATAAGGATCTTGCCGTCCTTTTGAAGATATTCTCAAACGTTCCTCTGCCCACTTCCTAAATGATGCATTCACTGACTTTCATCTCCTTTCTTTGGCTGCATGCTGACCTTTTTTCTCAGCTTCCGACTTCTCTCTTGACACATTAATCAAACTCAGCATCATTACCCACAATCCACCCTGGCCCAGATACTTTTTTCTGATGTGCAGGATCTTGCTTTCATCCTTTTGCATCAGGTGAAGACACTGACCTTTGACACTGGAATAGTAAATAAAAGCATTTAACACTAGTTTGACTGATTACAACAGTCGTCACTATAGTACAATAGTATATAAATAACCTCAGTAGGAATGGAAGGACAGATGTTTGAGGCAGGAAGAGCACTCCTCGCCTCTCCTTGCTTTTCTTGGACAAAGCTGAGATAATGAATAGACATATATGATTGTATGTCTATTTGTTTTTATAAGAATAGTAGTAAGATGACACCGTTTTTTATTTATTGCATCTTGTTTGTTTGTTTCGCATGTAGCATCCGATATAAAGGAAAATTAACCTGTCAGATGATAAGAAGTGAGTGACAGGTCCCACGGGAGACTCTTTATTCATGGATCTGCAGGCAGACTGAGATATTTTCTTTTGCATTAATCTGTACAGAGACAACACATACTCCCTCCCAACTTGTCGAGAAGGAAAACTTGGTCATGATTCCTTTGGTGTCACGTTTAAGCACTCTGGGTGCTTTGTGTGGGACACTGAGAGCCTCTCTAGCACATGCATTATGTTGTGAAAAAGTTGCGATTTGGTTGGATTTAGGCAACAAAACTACTTTTGCATTCACTTGAACACAAACCCCAGTCTCCTCGCTGAAAGTCCTGCATATGACCATCCTTTCTACACCAATCTTCTCCACCCTTTTTGGGATTTTTTCACTCTTTTTATTTCACGGTTGGAGCCATTTCTATGAGAGTGAGCTCAATAGTTGACATTAATCTCTGAGGAAAGTTGATAAGGTCCTCAGTAAAGCCAAATAACACTGTTACCTCCAATCACTGAGCTTCACAACAGGTTTTCTTTCCATCTTTATGAATTTTTTAGACAAACTCAAACATTTTCCGGCGTTAGCAGCTCCACAAAAACAACAACAACAACAAGACACTTCTCAATTCTCCTTCTTGATGAGGTCTCAGCCTCTGGCCATTAGCCTGCTAAACCACGAAACATGCCTGCATTAACATCGTCTCTGTCAGGATGCAATCTTGTGAAAGCTGCTTGTTATGCACCCAAACTCCACTGCGGAGCAATAACTCATCCATGCTCATTTAACCTTGCAAATCATCCAGTTTAGCATGTTTCAAGCTGTCGTGATGCCTGAGACTGTCCTTTTTCATTACTGCAAGCATGTCCCCACAAAACTAGGAACACTGGCTCGCTTTTTCCTGCTAACGAAAAAGCAATTGTTTGTCCTTGAAAGTGAGACATTCTGCATCTCCTTTTCTTCTCTAAACTGTCACCATGATGCATCTCATCAATGACACTTAACCACTATGTGGGGAGGCAAGCAGTCAGGAGGGACCATGCGGAAGGACGTGTTAGTCATACTATTTTGTGTTATTTTCTTTTATCCCAGGAAAAAAGGTAATTGCTCTCTAGAGATTTTTGTATGTTTGAGTTGCTGCATACGGCCTAAAGGCTGGATGTTTCCCAGCCTGAGTTTATAGAATAAAATGATAACAGCAGGAGTTTCCTTTGGCCGTTTTAACAACATTTCTTCAGCAAATAATACAGAGAAGTGCCACTGTCATGGTAAATTTACTTTTTATTTTAGATTTATGTCACAATATCACTAATTTCCCTGGTTAAAGTTTTATTACCGTAGAAAAAAAAAGATTGGAATGAATTTCTGGTTTTCTGCCATATTTTACAACAAAGATAATGAACTGCGATACAAATTAAAACAGGAGTTACATCATTCTATCTAAATAAGTTTGCACTAAGCGTTTTTTTGTCTATTGCATAGTTATTTTCTTACTTTTGTGTATTAACTGCCAAAATCATAATTTAACTTGGCTTGGTGTTAAAAAGAAAAAAAAATGAAAAAATGAAATGAAGCAGAGAAAAATTGCATAATATTGATTTTTGAGCATTATACCTGAAATGAAATAATTTAGTAAAGTGTTTAAGGAGGATTTTATATTCTCTTTTGTTCAGACACCCCAACACCCCAGCAGCCTTTTTAAGCACCTTTACACCTAGCAGGAAACATTCCTATAACACTGGCTAATATTTTCTAAAAGTTATGTATGACAGATAATGTTTCTCTCTGATATTAAAACAATATTTCGAGGGTAGTTTTCATTTCAATTGTGTGTTATCAAGGCACAGACCACATTACATGATAACAAAGGAAAAACATTGTCACTGCAACATTCTGAAAATGTTTGTAAGATGTTGTTGTGACCTGATATTACAAAGTATTTTATTTTTATACATTAATTTTCTGTGGTGTGATTTGTTAACAAAGGAAGAACATTCGCACTACAACTTTTTGAAAAGGTTTTTTCAGGATGTTATGGAGACTTGAGTTGTCAGAATCCCAGCTGGCAGGGAACAGACCATAACACTGGCCAACAAGGTGTAAAACATTTGAAAGAAAACAGTTTAATCTAATGACACATCACAGACAGATACAAGCTTGCTATATTCACCCTACTCAGATAACCACATGGATCATAATGGGAGTTCTCTGTTTTTATGGTTAACACACTAACTGTTTCTCTGCTTGGACATGGTGACCTTTTCTTAGTTGACCTGTCAGACTTAAAGAAAGGAACATGGAGGGAGCAGGAAATCAGTGGACAGTATGAGCCTTATTCCGATTACTTGATTACAAGATTGCTAATTGTATTCATTATTTTTCTTCTCAGATCAATTGTCTGACTCTCCTGGGAGGTAAAACTCCAGGACAGTCAGTTTGACAGGTGATGGGAACAGCTGGTACCAATGCTCATTGGGCCAACTTTAGTTTGCAGGGCCGGGGAAAAAGATTCCAGCTGGATTTGTGTGTGTGTTTATCCTTGTGCTGTGAGTTTTTGTACCTGCCCACAGTGTCATCCCTGCTCCTGCTTGTGATGTAATTATTGATAACATGACTACAACAGAGATGCATGAAAACCAAACAGGTTGAATGTTAGCAGCTCCAAGGAGGCACCGCAGATACTCCTGTTCTGTGACACACTGTGTGAAAGTTAATGGATCCATTTAAGTGGCATGAACTATGTTAGAAGAAATGATATGCAGAGAGTGACATTTCCAGCCTTTATTCAGTCCAGTTAGTCCCAACAGATCCTAACACAATCCAAAGTCTTTCCATCCAAAAGGATAAAGAAACCAGAGAAAAACCAGAAACAAACAAACCTTGGACAGTGAGAGCTTTTCTGCAAAATTTGGCATATGTATATTGCATTATTACAGTTTTACAAACAAATGTACAACAAATACATCATAAATAGACTCTTATTGTGAGACAGTGAGGAGCCAGCTTGCGTGGGGTTTTTTTTCTTCATTTTCTCGTGTGCCCCTTATAGAGAGGTATGAGCCGTCACTTCTTTTTTACGAGGAGTACTCGAACTCCTCTGCACTACGGCGGCCGAAATCCATCCAGCCCACGTAGTCCCTGTCTGCTATCCGGTGGTTGGCACTCAGTCCGTTGCCTCTGCTGTTTGCCGTGGAGTTTCTGCGCACAGAACCTGGGGAGGATGAGGAGGGGTGGAGGTGATGAAGGGAAGAGGGCGGAGGAGAAGCAGAGCAGAAGGGAAATGAGTATTTGTCGTTGTAACTTCTTGTTTCTGCTTAGAAAAAGCTGGTTTGAAATGTTCTGATTGTGGAAGAAAGACACAAGGAAATGTGCTGCAACAGAGGTGAATGTGATTTGAATCAAATCTTTTATTCTACTGGACACCCTGAAAGAGTTGAGAGAGGTTTAAGAACAAAAATCATCATGATTCTGTTGGAAATATTGTATCAAGAGGCAGTTTTACTGTGTTTTTGGACACAAACAATCATCCGTCAGATCAGGCATTTAGTCGTGTTCTTTTAATGCTTTTAATTTAAAGATTTCATCACTTTTTCAACTTTTCTGGTTAAGATTTTAAGCCTTAAAATGAGTTTACTGCCAAATTACACTTTTCACATTTTGTTGTTTATGCCTCCAAGAAAAAACAAAAAAAACCAGTTTGCAATCTTCGAAACTTGGCAACTGATGTTTGGCTCCGTGACGATTTGGACTCTAACATTCGTCTTGTCTTTTGGGTGAGTTTGTGATTTTCTTGCTGTGAAGCTGGTTTGACTTTTCTTCACTTTTTATTGTCGGTTTCTCATTATTTCTCTCTCTTTCTCTCTCTCTCTCTCTCTCTCTCTCATTCATACATTCACACCCACAGCAGCAAAATAAATTGGACGTTTCAGCAACAGCTGGACTTCAGGGTGACAACATATCATTACCCTTGCTTCCTTGTTGTGTCCGTGCATGTTTATTCATTAATTTGTTCGCGTGCACGAGTACGTGAGTCCACTCCCTTCAAATAAGTGATCATTGTTCCCTCGTTTCTTCTTCCTCTTCTCCTGCTCCTGTGACCTCCCATCTTGGGAGAAAAAAAATTCGAATCTCTGAATCTTCGATTTCTTTATTCCAAGTGAAGTCAGGCAGGAATGCTGTCTGTTTGGTAATCAATCAGCGCTCACTGAGATGCTGTTTTCACTCCACCCACATCCTCCTACGCAACACACACACACACACACACACACACACACACAGACGCACATACACACATACACATACTGGCATGCACGCACACATGCACACACATAAACACAGCGTTTCGGCTCCCTGGTGTGCTGAGAAGATTGGCTGCAGAAGACTGAACAACGACACCTCCTACACCGAAACATGCAAGTGGACAGCGAGCACACCAACACAGACACCCACAACACACACGCACGCACACACGTACACACCACGGTTTAGTAGAAAGCACGCATGCACAGATTCTCTTGCTATTGCATATTCATATCAACTTGCCCTTTGATTATGTACAGACTCAGCTGTCTGATTGAACAGTTTTCTGAGTCTGTTTGCATATTTTTTGCTCCTCAGGTCTTGTGCCAAAGCTTATGCAACAGAAAAGGTTCAACTCTACGGCTTCAACATGTGAATGAAGCTTAGCTGTCATGCATATATGTGTATATGTGATATTGTCAGTCTCATGTTTACAGACCCGACAGTATCACTTTGATATGTGAAACGGTGCAGAAAACTTTTCTTCAGAGCCTCATCGTCTTTTTCTAACCTTTGATCCCATGTTCAAACAGTCTGCTTCTGTCTGAAGCTCTACGACAGATCTGTGAGCCAAGGTTCAGACAGGAGGAACTGATCCAGAAGAAGATGCTGAGCTGGAAACTCGCACAAAGTCAGTTTGTTGAAAACGTTAGTTCTGACAGTGTGTGTTAATGTGTGTGTTTTGTACTGTGAGCGCCCAGATTTCCCCCCCTCCTTCTGTCACACGGCCAAAGAGAACAGAACATGGAGCCATGACGGGGTTGAAAGCTTGTTTTCTTGGTCGAAGACAAAAAAGAAATAAAGAGTCAAGCTACCAGGAGTCGGCCAGGGAGAGACAAGTGAAATAAGATGGTCTGAAGAAAATGGCCGGAAGGCTGCGTTCACTAATACTCGCTTTTTCAGACCACAAAAGCTTTTCAGAGCCACTAATTCATTTTACAAAGCAAGCTGCACACTGATTCCAGTAATTAGCGAAACCAAGGGGAGGAGGATGGCAGGGAAAAGCACTTGTCTCTAGAAATGAACCTTTGTTGTAAGTACTGTTGCTGCCAGATGTTTTTTTTCTTTTTAACTCACATGCACACCCAGTTGCCCATCGCTCATCAGACCGCTTCAAGTTTCTCAGGTGGAGCAAGGATGATTTATAAGGCATAAAACACACACACATCCTGGCACACACCTTTCCTGGAGGAGATGAGTCTTGCCAGCAGCTCGCTGAGGTTGGCTCGGGAGTCTGCGTCCTCCTCAGCCAGGGGGAGAGCTTTCAGCTGGGGGGCAGAGCGGCTGTGCTGGATGTGGGGCTCTCCCAAGGAGTGGGTGTCAGCCTCGAGGAGAGCTGCTCGACACAGACAAACACGCACAAGAGCAGATGTCGGACGTGAAAACTTACTGCGATATCAGTGTAAGCGTTCACTCTTTAATTAGAGGCTTGTCTTCGCCTGTAATTGAGGGATTTGTACCTTCAGACGGAGCAGACATGGAGCGCTGGCCCTCGTCGAGGAGCTTGGAGGAGAAGGGGAGCCCCAAACAGCTCGTGCACAGAACTGCCAGCACGACACACACACACAGCCCTGCAGTCATCTACAACACACACATAGAGAGAGAGAGAAAGAGAGAAGGGCACACGGGCGAAGTTTAATGAGGGAAAAAAAATTGAGATGCAGTCCGGTTTGGAGTGTACAGCAGGCGTTCTCGTCTTTTCCACACCGAGAAGCCACAACTGAGACCATCTGCCATCTGTTGGACAACTGCTCTTTCACAGCTAATGATCACTCAGACTGCTGCGAGGAGCCGAGTGAATCAGAGCAGCATATTCACACTGACATCCAGGGGCACAGCACGCAACGTTAGTTTGATCTTGATATCCCGGGTGTAATTTTCAGAAGGTCAGATTGACCCGACTTTCAGCGCAGAGAGAAATTTCTCATTGCTGTCGGAAACCGGCTCTGGAAATAAATACGTGAAGCAAATAGAAGAAAGTAGATTAAGTCAATTCTTCCTTATTAGATAACTTTTAATTTGTCCAAATCCTGGAAAATCATACCAGTGTGATGTAGTCACGTAAATTTGCCTTTAAATAATTCAGTGAAATCTGAAACAAAATCGAAATGTTTTGTAATCTCTTCCTCTAACAGGTTTTGATGAAAATTGTCTCCGTGTGTAGATTCTTGTCTTATTATCAAAGGAAGAAATATATTCATAGCATAAAAACAATCTTCTACAATTCTTGAACCTCAGCTCTGTCCTGAAATAAAAGAAGAAAAAGTGTTTTTCTTACCTTGAGAAAAGCGGCTCAGCCTTGTAGAGAAGTGTGTGAGAGTGAGGAGAGCACTTCTCTGTTGAGTGGGAAGGATGTCCCTTTTATACTCCCCGCTCAGCGCCCCATGAGTGTGTGTTTGTGCGTGTGTGTTGCCTCGGCGTACATCCTGTGTATTCCTCTGTGTGTTTGTGAGCATAATGTGAGTGAATTTGCTCCAACCTCAGAAAATACAACAACGTGCTTCAGTTTTATTGTCTGTTTGCTCATCATAAAAATTCAACACGAGGAGCTGCTTCATTGACGCGCATTAACAAAATGTTATGTGTGTGTGTGTGTGTAACACAGCTTATTTCAGTGTGTTGTGCACGTAAGAGTGAATCACCTGGATGAAAAGTTTAGCTCGCTGTTAAAATTGACAGTTTCTTTATTTTGCTTTTCACTGACATCATGAGCCACAACTTCTGTCATGAGGAGGATTTACATGCGTGCTTTGTGTGTGTGTGTGTGTGCGTGTGTGTGTGGGTGATGGAGAGGGCGGCTGTGTGGTCAGGCATGTGTGGGTGTGAGCATTTGTACACACCCACACATATCAGTGGATGTTCGCACTTAATAAAGTGGGCGGAAGCAGAAGGGGGATCTTCAGTTATGTTCATTTAACAGGTGAATGAGCTTCAACTGAGACATCTACACCACCCCACCCCTCTCTCTCCCTCTCTAGCCGCCCAGGATTAGCCTGGCTCATCAATCATGCAGGTGAGGCAATTCAGTCAGCCCCAGTCAATAGCTATTGATCAGCTGTTGTGTGTTAATGTTTTTATAAATGAGGCCAGCGGCCCGGCAGCGCGTGACAGGATTAGGGTCTGTGCCGCGGCACCGGAGCTGATTGTACCTGCTGAGATAATGTGGAAGAAAGTGTGGCATCAGTGAGGCTGTTAACTAAGGTTAACGTCCACTGGGGAATCACAGAGGAGGGAGACAGACGTCCGTTTATTGCTGCAGTCTAACAAGGAGAGATAAATGAGTGACGGATTGGAAATTGAGAGAGCATACTGAACACACACACACACACACACACACACACACACACACACACACACACACACACACACACACACACACAGCTATCAATACTCAAAAGTTAGTATCTGCTCAAGTACTGACAATCAGTTAAAGAGGGATCAAGTGCTCAGTTGCTGCCAAATAAATAAAAAAGACTTACAAGTGCATCTGCAGGGTGTTTCTGTGAAAATGAGCAACCGTCCGTCCAGATGAGAGCAAAACAAACACTAGACAGCAACTTAAAATAACAGTTTATTGTTGCACAAATTCCAAAACAGGCCTATTTTTATTTTTCAAACATTAAAACTGCTTAATTTGTATCTGGGGTTTAAACTTTCCAATCAAGTAATGAGAGTTTTAGAGCTGCACCAGATGTCTCATTTAAATCAATGTGAGCCGATAAAAGAGAATCACCATCATACTTTCTATTATTCCAAATGTCTACAAATAATGCTCTTTACTATTTTCATTTAGCACTGATATTAAGACAAACGAGGGAATCATCAGTGAATTCTCCTCCTGTAAGTTCCACTCAGGCGCCGCACCTGGCCTACATCAAGCTGAGTCTTTGCAGAAGGTAAGAGGACATCAGACACAGACAGTCCTTCTGTGTGCTGCCTGTTTAAGGACTGATCAACATCTGAAACCTGATTCTTCAGAAAGTTCAGAGCTCCGCTTTTCAGCATCTTTCAGCTCATTGTTTTGGTTTACAACCTCTCACCGCACACATCAACCTCCAGCTGCAGCAGGCAACTGATTTTAGAAAAAAGAGCTTTGAAAAAGACCCAACACACGATGTTCTCAGTGCAACAAAATACATTTTCAACCAGCCAGTGAACATAGTGAAGCATTTTGCTGCTAATGGCCAGATATTTCCCTCAGGAGCAAAGAGGAAAAGGATAAACCAGAAAAAAAAGTGAGTGTGTTTTTAGTGTTTTATCTACATTGAGTGGGTTTCATCTCTGCATCCGTTCAGATATCATCACACAGATGTTTACTGACACCATGTAATAACATTTGCTGGTATAGAAATCCTCAGAATTGGATTCAGCTTCCTGTGGCTGCCAGTTGTGAAGCAGCTCGCTGGACTCCCAGCAGCCGTTCAGGACTCAGGAGCTGTGAGTCTCCCTCCATCACATCAACTCACTCTGACATTTTTCTACTTTTCACACTCAGGGCTCTTGCTTCAGTCTGCCTGTCTTTTCTCGCTCGCTGAAGATGCTGTAACATTTTCTCCAGGCACCATCAGAAGGCATGAGTGTAGGAGGTGAGGCCACGGCCGTTCAAATTAGAATTAATTAACCATGTGGTGTGGGAGGCGTGCATGTGTGTGAAATGTGTGTGTTTGTGAGTTTTTTTGTCTTGATTTTTCGACTTTAGACACACACTTTTTCGCTGTTGCTGCTCAGTGTGTCTGTGTGTGTGTGTGTGTATCTGAGTTTGAGCCATGCGTTGGGTGCAGCCTGAAGGCAACCTGTTGAAAACGTTTTTTTCTCTCACCTCTCAATGTGGGGGCGAGCAAAAATCCCACTTGTGAGCAAAATGTCTATCTGGACACACGTAACTCACATCTGGAGCGGCAGCCATTTGTTAAAGAGACTAATAGGGGCAAGTGAAGAGGTAGTTATGGGCAGAGACACTGACAGACCCCTGGCTGTGCTACAGCTTTGGTATGTAGTCAGTAAACATGCTAAATAATGCATAGATCTATTAATACATCTGTCTTAGTAGCATTGTCTCAACCTCACACACACACACACACACACATGCACTTAGACCGGCCTCAGAGGGCTGTTTTGCCCAAAAGGTTGATTCTGGCCTCTGACGTGTGCTGCAGTTTAACTGACCTAAAGGTTTGATCAAATCTGCTGAAGTGCACATAATCTCTTCTTTGCACGAGCTGTGTTTCTCTGTACGTCGTCGCGTTTTAATTTCAAGCTCAGCAGGAGTCTCATGTCATCGGGAACGTTACATACAGTACACCCATCTGTTAGTTTCTACAAGAATATCAGTGTGTGCATGTTTGAGTGTGTGAGTGTGCACAGTTAAAAGAGACAGCTCAATCATGCTTTGCACTTATTTAGGCTTCGGTGTTAAGATAAGAAATATATACAAAGAGAGGAAAGAGCTAAGAAACTTATGTCAAAATAATGAAAATATGTGGAAAAATAAACAGCAGAACAATAGTATTTTTCTAAAAACAAAGTCTTGAATTAATTTCTCTCTTTTGTTTTGTTGTATTTGAGGCTTTTATGGAGTGGCAAACAAGTCTGCTTCCAAGAGGAGTCAGTCCAGTCAAGGAGGAAGGGAGGATGCAGACTGTTGTGTTTACAACAGGGAAATCCTGATCATTCTGCCTTTAACGATGGATTTCAGCTACCTTTTTAAAATTCTTAATTAATTGATAAAAAAACATAAATTATTTTTTTTGTTTTGTTTTTTGTTTAAATTTCCTTTGCTACTTATAAACAAAATTTTTGTTAAAAAAAAAACGTAGAGGAAAATTTGACCAAAATAACTTTTAGTTTTTAATGCTTGTTAGTTTACTAAAGCAGCATTTTGTCACAATTTAACCTTAAACTAACAGCTTGAACGTCGTTTTTATTGTAAGCTGACCACAAATAGGTCGAATGGTGTTGAACGGTTAAAAGTTGTTAATAGAGTTGTGTTTCACTTGTTGGAATTACACGAATTAAATATAATGTGTTAATTAATGAGCTTATCCGCTGGTCTGCAGGTTATGTCACCATTTCAAGTTGTTGTGCTAAGCTACGCTAACCAGCTGCAGGCTGTAGTTTTTCATTTCATTAACTCTCATTAATGAGAATGATATGAATGTTCTCATCCATCTCTCAAGACAGAGAAAAACACATTTTCAAAAATGTTAAATTATTGCTTTGAGTTGAAATTAAAATGATAGAAACATCAAACTATGGCAGCACTGCCTCATGAGCAAACAAGTTCATGTGGGACGAGGAGTCACTGTGGAGGACAAAGCGCCCTCATGGTCACGCGTCCGTTCCCACCGGGACCAGCTGCTGTCAGTCACCCTCTCCATGTCGAGACTTAAAGCTGCATCCTCACCTCAAGTAGCTAGCTGCTGCAACACACAACACCACAGCTGTCACCACACTTTGTGTAAGTTTGTTCCGGGCTTGTGACCAAGCAGCACTTGAGTCCAGATAAATTCAGTTTCTAGAGCGACGTGAAAAGAAAACCAAGAAGATCTGAAGCACTGAGAGGAAGATGGAGCTCCAGACACCCTTTTGCACAAAAACACATGCAGACAAGCATACCTGATGGAAGGAATATATCGAGTAATAACCGACCTTTCAACTGTTATAAACTTGCTGCATGAGTAGGAATAATAAAATCTGATTACATGGTACCCTCATACAGACCCATTTTCAGTGGCACCTAATCTTTCCTTTTCATTTTTGAATTACCATACAATCAAAATGGATTTAATTCTTCGTCAAAAACTTGGAATGAAGCCGGGGGAAGTTATAAAAAACAGAGATTTTAATAGTTTCTCTGCTGGATGTGTAGGATCCATTTCCACACATACACACAAGTTCCTCCATTTTCTTTGCTGGGCTGCAGGCGACTTGTGCATGTCATGTGAATGAATCTCCCAGGAGATCAAGCACCAGTGTGAACAGGACAGGAAGACCTATCACACCATGTGCTCCCCATCAATTGTTCTGACACACGGGTTGATGAGACTGAACTCGCCCCGCCACGGCAAAGGGCCCATTATGATGAAGCTGGTCACACATATTATTATGTGCAAATTGCTCAAGTCTTCTAGCTCTCCAGGTTTTTTCTGCGTTATTCCTCCCATTCCATCTGACAGACACACAAACGCACAAGGAAGAGGACCGAAGTATTGTGACAGAGTAGCTTTTTAATTCATATTTGATTCATTCCGGGATTTGAGGGAATGAGGGATAATCAGAGAGAAGGGGAAGAAGATGATTGGTGGATAAGGAAGGAGTGACTCTGTCTGGTCAGTCTTTGCGATAACTCAGCTATAAGTAGCAAGTCAGCTCTGTTAGACTTAGAGGGTGTCAGGACGATCGATACTATTGATTAGCGTTAATGAAAACATTGTTTTTAAAAACAGTTCTCTGTAGAGGCTGAGATGCAGACAGCACATCCTATCCAGACATTTTTTGCATGAATTTTTAAATTTGCATTTCATCTCTTGACTTCTTGTACAACATGTTTGAAGTACAAGTTATTTTTTTTTGTTTGAATGTGGCACATGTCTGTGTGCACCTCCATTCCTTGTGTTTTTCCATGTGTTCCTTTTTTAATATGTTTGAAAATAGCATTTGAATGTTTAACCTGTTAGCTCAGATCTGAAGCAAGGTTTCAGCTCAGGTTCCTTCACTAAACATACAAGAAACAGGGAAAGTGGTTCTGAAAAAAAAGAAAAATTATTATGCAGTCATAATAATTTATCACATAATATAATATTGCAGCCTCATTGAAAGTTAAAAAGCATCAGTAACACCCGACACATTCTCACAGTGACAGTGAACATCCCAGCCTTGAACAGCCAGTGTAGGAAAGGCTACAGATCAACCAGATTATATGCAAAATGACACGTCACCTTCCAAGAAGAGCAATGAAGATCTATTCAATGGTTTAATATCTTCATCAGCGAGGTTCAGACTCTCACACATTGACAGATGGGGCCCTCAGCAATATGAGGATCAGTTTAATGGCCTGACTGTTGGAGATTAGCACTAAAAGAGAGTGACATTTCTGATGAGGGGTCAAGTTGAGTCAGTCTTTATTGTCCTCATGACGCCATGTTTCTGTTTACAATCTCGCACACAGATGCTATTAGACGTGTCTCTGTGACTTCTCCAACAGTCAAATCACATGATGTTAGACAGGGATAAATTGAAGAAACCGATTTTATTTCCACTTTAATAAAGGGCAGGCAACAGAATTCCTCTCAGATGAAATTCTTGAATTGACAAAACCTTGTTTATCAATACTACAATGTGCTTATAAATGAGAAAAATCTGTATAAAGATCTTTTTCCATCTGTGTGATTTATTCAGGAAAGAATTAAAGTGCAGCAACATGGGTTTTATGTTTGTGTTTGCACTGAGCGGCCAGGTTTTGGCCCTGGGCTACATTCTTGCAAACTGCTCCTGCATGGCAAGATCTTCAGCATATATTTTCCTCGTGACTTCTTGTAAACAGCAGCACTTTTTTTATGTAGAGAAGAGTTTGTATCTGGAGACACAACCCTGATGAAGGCATTGTTGTTTGTCGTTTCCATGGACTGCAAAAATAAAAATTGGCATCAGTGTGTGTTTGTGTGCCTACCTCGCTTTTAAAAACATGTTTCTTCTGTTGAACTTTTGGCCTTTAGCTCACCAATAAAGATCCTTCTCTGCAGTTTTATGCCACTAGCCACCATTTTAGATGAAGAGGAGCTCTCGGTGAAACTGGCTGATCAATACCTCTTGACAAGTAGTTAGACAAGATGTCCAACCATGGAGAGCTGGAGCCGCAGCTGCTGTTTCAAATACGTCTCTGTCCCAATTATGGAGACATGGAGCAATGTGCAGCAGGAAGTTGTTCCCTGAACAACCTAAGTGTCACCATAATGAAATATGATCCCTTGCACATGCACATGTGTTGGCGCTGCACGTTTGTGTTTGCCTGGTATGCACGCTTGCATGTGTTTGTCAGAGTGTAAGTGTGTGTGGGCAGCAGGCTCCACTAAACTTGTGAGATTTCTTTAAATATAATGAAGCTGATGGGTGTTCATTAAAACGTGGCACATATCTGCAATTAAACAGATTTTGAGACAGGAAGAGATGCAGAAGAAAAAAAAAAGATTATTGTTCAGGACGGCTTTTGATTAAAATGTTGACAGGTTGAAGCCTTGTTATCAGCAAAGTGACGCCAGCAGATGTGAGCAAAACTGTTTTCATTCATGCATGTACATAAAACACCAGACAGCATCGGAATGACACGAAGGCGTGATAATATTTGCCCTCACTTCTCTGAACCAACACTTGTCTGAAAGTTGGCAAATGTCATCACCTGCATGTGCGCACTCAGGCAGAGACGGATGGAAGGAGGCATGATGGGATGGTGATTGTTGCTTCTTGCTGGTGTTGTTTGCAGGAAAGCCATCGGTGTGCCTGCGTGGTCTTCTTGCTGAATAATAAATGATGTGTGTGGTGTCACTGCTGACAGACGAGAGTGGATATAGGTTACTCCCACTGAGCAAACACAGGCATCACACAGGGAAGAGATATCTGAGATGACTGTACTGCTTCTTTTCCACTACAAAACCAGCTTCACTGCAAAAGTGATGCAAAAGTACATTTTTTTCATTCAACAAAGAGATCAATGAAAAACATGATTCTTTATCAAATGCTCACACTGAAATCTGTCTCACCCTGGTTGCAATCAGATCTGCACAATGGGTGAAAAATTCAGCACTAATAACTCTGAGTATGTAAATGTATCTGCTGTAAAAAGCTTTTACAAAAAAAAACACACTGTCTATGGCTGCTTGCTGCTAAGAAACCCACACTGAGCTAAATAGATGCCATTTTTACAATCGTGTGAAGTGATGAGAGGTGACAGAAATCTCAGTTTGCTGCTCAGTATTGAGTGAAATATAGAAGGTCCATCAGATAGAGATTCACTGGCAGGGATCACATCATCAATGAGATACGTTTCATGATCACTGTGAAAATACTCAGGCATTACAGACCCCCCCCTAACCCTCCAATCTCAAAAGAAAGGAGAAAGAAGAGGAAGTTTTCTCCTAAAACTTTGCTGGAGAGCCTCATTTCACCAGCAAGGACGACTGCAAGAGTATCAATATACTGATTAATTCCAAAATCACAGGCAGATTGAAATAGTAAATATTCTAAGAAGCATTCATGTATGACTGGGCCGAAAGTAGAGAGATGTTATCTGACCGGAGTTATTGGCTTGAGGTCATTTCAGAAAGACTGTAAAGATGGGCTTTCTATTACCCAGAGCTGTTTATACAGTACAAAGTGAATTTGATGCTGTATGATCAGAGAAAACAGACAAAGATGCTTTATTCTCTAAAAACAGCTGGTAGCGATGGGGGAGGGGTGAAAACAGCCAGCGAATGGAATCCTGAGTTTGTTAGAAAGGACCCTGTGTGGGGGGGGGGGCTTCTGACAGGGTGTCAACAAGTTTAGGGCTAAAAGAAAAGTAATATGTACACTGCCAGAGGATGGCAAAGTATGACCACTGTCAGGGACCAACAGTAAGGCATGAGGAGAACAGGAGGTTCGTTTGAAAAAATAGGGTTTTTATTCACCCAAAATATACACAAAATATAACAAACTGAAAACTTAATAACTAGGCCTACAAAAGAGGTCAACAAACTAGAACTGAACTCAAAAAAGCAACAAAACAAGAGGTTAACTGAACAAACTGACCTGACATAATGAGACATGAGGGAGCATATATACTCGTTCGGCCGTACCAAATCACACACAAGGGGAAAACAAGATGGACACCAACTAGAACTAATACAAAAGGAAACCAAACGAAACACAAATCCCCCCTCGATCACAGAAGCACATAGTAGGGCCTGATGGACAGGCCACAGGATAAAGCAGTCCTCCACCCTTGGCCTCGCCTTTTGCCTCACCAGGTCCGGACCTCCCACCAGCACGGTAACCCAAACAAAGAAACAATGATTAATACAACAGGAAATAGATTTTGATCCTACGATGTAAAAATGTGTGCACGTCATTTAAACAATGTAGGGGCAGAAGTAAATAAATGATTTGCAAAACAAATAAACAGTGTGGTGTGTACTTGATGTTGAAATGAATTGTTTGGGGTGTGGCTGGCTGCAAATGAAATGAGCCTGTGTAAATGAAATTAGATGAGAATGGCACAATATTACCAGTGCTGCAACCACAAATCAGAGGGGACTGGGGGGCTTTGAAAGGGCAGGTGAGATCCACTTTTGAGAGTCGGACCCTTTCCTGCCAGATGAGGGCGATACCATGGTTGGTGGTGGCACAGTAAAGAGAGAGACATCTTCATATCATCAAGCTACTGAATCCCTCGGGTGCTGAAGATGGATGATAATGTCTTTCTTTGGTACCTGGATGGTGAAATTGAGGATGTGCAAAGTGAACAATCATGAAGCCCTCTTTGACTTCATCAGTAAGCAGGTGGACGACGGACTCATGGGACATTCATGTCGGACTAAAAATCTTTGCATTAAAGAGAGATGAACGATTGTGTGAAAATTCCAGGACAGAGACATTTTTTAAATCCCTCTGAAAAGAACTGAACAAGAGTTGGATAAGGGGTTCAAAGTGCTGTTGTATGGGCTTGAATGTCAGGAGGCAGTGATCAATACATGCAGAAGTTTTGCGAGTTGAGGTTGTGAGGTCAGGCAGGGCATGTGTGGCCTCTGGCATTTAACGTATCTCGCAATGTTGAGGTCATTGTATAAAACTTTTTTTATCTTTGCTGCTGGTTGAGCCAGAGGAAACCGAAGCTCTTATTTAGGCTTGATGTTTAGGTCATTATTTGGGTTTCTTGCTAAGTATTGGCAGGGATGAAGCAGAGAGAGATCTAAAGTGAGGAGCAATCATTGTAAGGCTGCAGAGGCTAGAGCAAGATTTATGAATTTAATGTTGCTCATCTGTTTGCAGAGACTGGTGGGAACTGAAGAGGGATAAAAAATGAAAAAGTAAAGATTAGCTGCAGACAAGGTGAGGTTGATATTTGCCCACTAGGCCAGAATGGATTAAGAAGGAAGAGGAAGGAAGGAATTATCTAAGGAACTTGTCACTGAATGGGCCATGAAGTAGAGCTGGCTGCTGGCATTCAGATGCCAGAAGCACCAAATGACAAGAGCTGCAGAAACCAGTGAAGCTAGGAGACAAAAGAACCACCTGGCATCTCTGTGCACGGAGCCGTCACTGTAGAAAGTTGCAGTGGTTTACTTCACTTGAGTGTGTGGGTATGACTAACCTTTTTGTCTATGATCTGATGTAAAATAAGAAGCAAAACTTACAAATATGGCTGCAAGCTGCAATCATGAGCAAGTGGATTCACAAAAGTGGACAAAGTTACTTCAGCTAGTGTTGTGAAATGCAAAGAAGGAATAAGACTCATTAAATTTTTGTTCCATCATAATACAACATGCAGATTTTTAATAATAATACACTTGGCATTTGTCCCTCCCACCTGTACTCTGTATGAATGCTCAGGAAATCTCAAGAAGTCTCCAGTGAGCCTCATAACAATCATGTTTCAATCATGTTTCAATCACAAGTCAATTAGCACATCAGTTGCGTTTGCCCTCAGAGCAGCACACCAAACCCGGTTAAACTCTGCCCAGTGGGTTTGAAGGTAAGTGTTTTTTTTATATTTGTGGCGCCCTCTATGGGCTAGGCTCAAAATGCCTCTGAGAACCAAACACAGCATGAAGATGACCCCGGATTCAGAATCAGTGGACAAATTGTTAATGAGTTATGATCGTTTGTATTTCAGTCTTTTACTGCTGTAAAGCCGTTCAAGAGATTCATTCAATATTTATTTGATTCGATTACTATTTTTTTTGTAATAAAAAATTGAGGAAAATCCATTTTGACACATTTTTACACTTAAAAGGCTTCTTTGTAAACTTCAGTTGGACAGTGAAATTTAAAATCAATGGGCTCTGCTTTTCATTGTAATAATAAGTTGATATACTTATAGAGTTGCAGTGCATTAGAAGTTTGCACTCAGCTTTAAAGTACTGAATCAGAAGACAAACGTCATCCAAGCCCTAAAGCAAATTCAGTGAATCAGTCTAAATAAAATGATATGTTTTGCTTCCTGTGTATGGGTGTGAATGTGTTTTGATAATCTATCATAGATTAAGGGCAAAAAACAAGACATCAAAGCAGAAAGTTTTTACAAAGGAACAGGAAATTGTAGAAGAGTCCCAAGTTGACGTTGCTACCCTTAAATCACCATATTAGTTATCTGCGTAGCATTTGGAGTTTTTTCACAATCATCCAGATCGTGATGGTGCTCTGATCCTCAGAGAGCAGATTAGCAAGTTAATGCAGCTCCATAACTCACTACGTGACAGTGAGGAAAATCCATTAGACAAAACAAATCATCAAATATTAAACACAAGCCATAACCGTTGTTCAGATTGATGAGCATGTACTGTAAATGTGCGTATATGAGGTGCACGCTTATGCCCGTAAGTTGCGCATGTACTGTACAAGGGTATTTGTGATAAAAGGAGGAAATGACCAATAAAAGGAGATAAATATTAATCATTATTTCTTATCGAGGGAAACAATTAGCCAGATATCAGACTGCACCATGGAATCTTTATTGATCTCTACTGTTGTAAATATCAAACAGGATCTTTATAAAATAGATAATATCGATCATGTATTTTATTGGGAAATGAGTAATGAATTTATTGCACGTGACATAGTCTTTTCATTTGCTGTAGATGCATGATGCTGAGTTTTCAAACACAGAGTGTTTACGACGTGTGTGTGTGGATTTATTTCGCTAGACTACCTTCTGTGGTGTGTTTTTTGGGGTTAAAACTACATTATTTAAACTCAGACGGTACCAAATAACACAATCACCCAAAATGAGCATAATAGACTTTTTTTAAAAAACAAAATTGTGCTGCTTTTGGATAAAATGAAATCAGGGTAAAGGCAGCCCCTAAAATAAGACATTTGATACATGTCTGCTTGAAAAGCATCACATGTAAAATGTAACAAATATCATCATATGATCATGTTGTGTTATTCTATTAGTATTCTGACATGTGTGATGAGAGTACAATCAAAAACCAGCTGGTCATAAATGTCCCAACCAACAGCAAAGCATTCCTGCCTTTTGGTTTTAATTATTAATTTGCAGTATTAATTTGCATAGGTTTGGTCTTCACCTCCACTGTTAATGTGGAGCTACTGTGGAGATGTTGACAATAACTGGTAAAAATGATAACTGTGATACTGAGCAATAAAATCTTCTCATTGTCTTTGTGATTGTAGCTGGTAACAAAATGGAGTAATTTTTTTTATTGTATTTGTTCTTTTGTAAGCTTGTGCACACCTATGTTTACAGAATCACTCTCACTCCAACTCCATGTACTCATCTGACACAGTATAAATCAGTTTCCAAAAATATGACAAAACACATTAAAAACAGAGTAAGTGAATTTGATTTGAGAATTTTTTTATCCATTTTCTATAGATAACACAATGTTGTCACCCTGAATTCATTAGGTCATGATGAGTTTGTAATAAAAATCTTATATCATGCAATGGAACTGATGATAGAGTGTTTGTCTTTTTTTAACTTACAGACTGCCTCATCCAAAGGTCTGCTCACTGCCTGTTTGACCTGCTTCTCGGTCAAGTTCATGGTTGTGATATACAAGCACACACAGAGAAAGTAAATGAGACCAATTCTATTAAAGATACAGTGTATTTGTTTTCACACTTACTGAAGCAAACAAGTCAACAGCCTGACAAATGGACAAACTATCTGTCACTGTTGTCCTGAAACTTTCCCTTGTATAACTGAGCAGCCTGAATGTAAAACGGTTTGGACTGAAGAAAACAAGCTGGTGTGTTTGCAGCAAATCACAGCCTGTGACTCCTCTGTAATGTCACTGTTGGCCTCCATTACTGCGTTTTTCTGCCAGCTTTGCTGAATTTGAATGAGCGACAGACAGTCAGCGGGTGAAGGATCCTGACGTGTTTTCTTGCGTGTCTGACACCCATGTTAGCGAAGAAATGAGTCATCTGAACTCCTCTTGCAAAAAAACGACTTTTCTCTCTCCTTTCGTTTTTAATACTTTCTTTGCTTGTCATCCATTTTTAAATACTTGTTGAACGTTGAAGACAGCAAAGGATTTAATGATTTGAAAACACAGACACACACACACACACACACACTCCTCTCTCCTCCGTCTCTGCCTTTCACAGGATTTATAATTCATTTGGCGTTAGTTGGTTTTGGCAGCTGTTGGCTCTGTCAGAGTTCAGACCTGTAATGTGACAAAAAATTTGACAATTACCAGAAGAAACACGTCCAAGTGGACTAAACAGGAAGACCTGCACCGTCCAGAGTGAGAGAGCGAGACCGGGGCAAAGAGAACTTCGGCGTGCAGTGGTGAGGTAGGTTACAGATGTTAGTGATGCTCTCAACTTCTGCTGAAGGACTCAAAGTAACTAAAAACCATTACTTAGCATTTGTAACTAGCACCAGTTCAGCCTATCAAATACAAAGGACTTTTAGTGGGTTGTGGTGAGAAACCGGGTGACATTCAGGGACCGTGTACATCGTCATCCAGGCTCTTTCTGAGAGAAAACAAAGTATGTTTACTTCTAATATTGTGGTAATTTATGACTCCCTCCGAGGGAAGTCTCTTTTTGCCTCAGGGCCAATTTCACAGCACGACACCTGAAACTGGTGGATTATTCAGTCCTGAACTCGGAGTCGCTTCAGCAGGTCTGACAGAGACTGTTTGTGATGACTCAGACACCCTGCTACTTCTGCACACTGAGGGAGAAATGTGTGATGTACAGTAATTAGTAACGAGGCGAGGACTCGTGGTCTTTGAAACGGTGCCCCACAATGAAGACTTTCCTCAAGCCCAAACCAAGTTAGTCCTGATGACATCATCAGGGTGGTGGTTTTAGTGTATTCCATCATTTCATATCATCGTCTTCCTCCACAGATGGTGTTTGCCCAGTTGTGTTGGAAATGAATATGTCTGCATTCACATTTTTGTGAGCACTTTAGACATTTCTTGTCTATGTTCGACTGAAAGTTTAGATTGAAAACCGACTTCACCTTGAAGACAGTAGCTGTCAAAACAATCTCAGTGTTAAATAATCCTCTAAAATTGATCTTTACAACTCGGAAAACTCAGTTTTCTAACAAAGATGAAGTGCTATGATAAGAGCTCATGAAAAGCCACTAAAAGGACCTTGAGTTGAATTATCATTTTGTCATATTTCCTACTTTCATTTATATAACTGGCTCCACAGGCTGAGTAGACCTGCTGTAAACAGTCTTCTCTGTGTAAAATGTATTAAATAGTCTGTGATATTTAATGGGGATAACTGATGACAGCTTAAATAACAATTTAAACTCATAATCCTGGTATTTTTTTTATATGTCCATTTTGCTACTTTTGTGCATTGTTTAACATCGTAGAGAATCAATACATAACCCAGATAAAATCCTCATCCAGTATTTTCTGCTTTTAGCACCTTTCATCCGGCAGATTTCTCTTAAGTTAGTCCAGTTTTTAATTCGCTTTGAGAGGAAAAAATAGCAGGCGTGGGCAGCCAGTCTGAGCTAATATCCAGTTGGCTAAACTGAAAACCTCCTACAGAAAAAAGGCATAAACAGAAAATCAAAGAAAAGGGATGTCATAATGCTGCAGATTGTCGCAGAAAGTGATTACAATAATAGCAAAGACTGTCAAAAGCTGGTGAGCTAACAGTACGAACTAGTCACTCTGAAAACATGTAAGGATTGTCCAGAGCAGGTGGGTGTCTGGCCCTGCGTCTCACTGACCAGATGTGGACCTCTGTTGTGTGTCTCCTTCCACTCTGCTGCTCTTTTTAAGGCTCACTGAGCTTAGAGGAAAAGAATGTTCAAAATGCAACATTTTTCTATTTTTTATCAACTTAACCCGAACAATTTGCCATTCACAAAATGTTCTCTGACGTAATTTCTTGTAGCGTCACACAGTGTCGCAAGCATAGTACAGGGGATAGACACACTGTTTTCTGAGTCAGTGATGTTCATAAACAGCCCTATTAATGTTCTAGGAAGATTCCCAGAAAGAACATTTTAATCTGGTATTAATTAATGGAAAACTGACTTATTTAGTTGAACAGCTGGGATTGTTGCAGGACTGTTCACTGAAGAGTCAAGTTCCTAATGTAACTCAACTACTACTTGTACATATGCAGTGGATGTGAGCAGCAAAGGCTTATCTGTTCACACAGATATGTTCATCTGTTCACTGAGCGTATCAACACAAAAGCTGTAAATGGGAAAGCAAAGGCACCTAAAGGAAAACTCAATAATTTACAGACAATCATATAAGAGGTTCTGTCAGAAAAAGCATTGTATTCATGTAAATCATTTATGCTGGTTTGAAGTGTACAGGACCAACCAGACAAGAGTGGCTTTTAAAAACATGTAAGCCAAACAGAACAACAATTGCTAAAC